>JAXGGA010002398.1:0-123526 GCA_038373865.1 Uloborus plumipes | reverse complement strand
CAATCAAAAAAATAATCAATCCCCAAAAAATTTTAAGCCCCCCCCCCCCCCCGTTCACAGATAAGCGTAAAAGCAAAATAATTTTATTTGTTCACATTGAAATGGAAAATGGCCAACAGATATTATTCATCTTTTTGTTGTCTTTCCTACTAATTAATTTCTTTCAAGCGCGTTGGCTTTTAAAATCCAATTTAAAATTGATGTTTCCATAACCTTCATGCCCATATCTTTTTTCCTGGTGAAGATATCCATTAGTAATTTCCAAAGCCATGGGAAGGAAATCTATTTAAATGGTATTTTTCTCGATCTTTCCAATGAGACCAAAATCGAGAAGATGCGATAATTATTTCGGGTAGAGAGAGCCGTTTTACGCCATTTCTTAGTCCTTAAATTGAAATTCGAACGGTTCGGTACTTTTTTGGCGTTCGGAAACCCTCTACGACCCTTCCCGGGTGCCCACCCAGGTAGCACAAATAACCTTTAAACGTTTTTAATCGGTTGTTACAACGTTAATAACCATTTTACAACCTTTAAAAAACGAAGTGTGCTACTTGGGCAAGTACCTCCCAGTCAAATTTTGTCCAGATCCGACATAAAATGTGGATTTGTACAGGGAACATTCAAACTTACAGACACATATGTATTATGTATTCTTTTATTTGTATGGATTAAACTATTACTGTTCTGGTATCCTAATTGCTCTCTTCTCAGTCCAATTTACTTCGCTCCGCACCAAGGTCCGCACGAATCAGCTCCTTAATCCATTTGTAAACAACACGGCAATAAAAAAGGGAGAAAATCGCCAATGTCGCCAAGCATTTGCTTGGCAAAATACTACACTATTCGGTGATTTTTCGCTTGCGCCTGGCGACGAACGGAAAACATGAAACTCCATCAATTTGGCGGCTTTTCTTAAAGTTCGGGTAGACTTTTAAGGCCCCTTATTTCGATAACGGCAACGCGAGGGCAAATAATTTATGCAGCTCTTCCGATTTCTTTATAATTTTTTTTTCATCACTACACTACCGTGGGAGGAGCACTGCACCAGATTGCGAAATCGGATGTGATTTCATCTCTGCGACTGGTCGAAAACGACAGGGAAGAAGTTCTATCCCCACTCCACGGATAAGCGCGGTTGATGTCGCTGATGCGTTTTAACTAGCTGTCGTGGCCGTCACGAAACTTTCTTCTATATCTATCTTATGAATTCCGGTTACAAAATAAAATACGTACTCGCCCGAGTAATTGGAGACAGTTACAATTTCCCAATTATCGTAATAACCCTGCAAATTCAGAATCAACGAGCGAAATTGGAAATCATTGCAAAAGCCTTGTTTAGATAAATTGCAAACATTTTATTTGTTAGTAAAAAGAAATTGGCAACAGTTAAAAATTTCAAATCATTGAAAGTTTTCAGCTGTTTTGATAATTAAATAGCGTGAAAGCGATTTTTTAATGAATTAATTTTTCGCATTGTTGACTAAGCGCAAAGATCACCCCATCCTCCCCTGAGGAGATTGGCGACAAAATTTAATCGATGCTTGCTTCCATATTGAGTTAGTGTTATTCCAAATTTCATTCAAATCGCAGCAATATTTCCCGAGATACAGTAGGTGCAATGACAAAATAAGCACTTTTGATTGCTCCACCCCCCTTTGAGATATTGACACACAAATTGAATCAGCACCTGTACTCAATAGGGTCTACCTATGGACCAATTTTCGTTTGATTCGGCCGGTTACTTCCTGAGATATAGCAGTCACCCCCGCGCAGAACACGTGCGATTGCTCCACCCCCTTGGAGATATTGACAAACAAATTGAATCAGCACCTGTACTCAGTAGGGTCTACCTATGGACCAATTTTCGTTTGATTCCGCCGGTTACTTCCTGAGATATAGCAATCACCCCCGCGCAGAACACGTGCGATTGCTCCACCCCCTTGGAGATATTGACAAACAAATTGAATCAGCACCTGTACTCAGTAGGGTCTACCTATGGACCAATTTTCGTTTGATTCCGCCGGTTACTTCCTGAGATATAGCACTCACTCCCGCGCAGAACACGTGCGATTGCTCCACCCCCTTGGAGGAATTCGCTAAACAAAGTCAGGTGCACCAGTTCACATGGTGGTACATATGTGCAAAAATTTTTGTTCGATTTCATGCAGTAGTTTTTGCTCTAGCGCGGCCACAAAAACTGGTCACACACATACAGACTCACACACAGACAGACAGACACACACACACACACACACAGACAGACATTTTCCAAAAATGGTCGAAATGGACTCAGCGCACCTCAAAACGTGCAAATCCGTCAAAATTCGACATTCGAAAATTTTCACGAAACCAATACTTTCTTCTATATATTAGATATAGAAGAAAGTAAAAATGAAAACGAAAGTGTCGAAACATTTACCTGCTGTAAAATTGAAACTTACTTCTTCCCATCAAAAATTCCTCGGTAAATCCATATAAGTAATTCAGTGCTACAGAGAAGGTGGTCAAATCCATGTACGACTTCTCGACAAGGTATTTTTTGTAAATTTTAACCAATCGTTGGAGTTCTCTAAGGTCAACTGAAAATAATGTAAAGTGCGTTTAAAATTATAAGTGCGTTTAAAAATTGCGGGTTCTTTCGTATAACTCCACCGTAGCTACAAATTTGACCGTTTGTTTGGAGTTTTTTTTTAATAATTGCGTGCACGTAGAAACAACAACCGAAAAAAAATAAATAAAAAAAAATAAAAAACGCCAAATCTCAGTGGAGTTTTTCGTAAGTACCAAATTGCGCATAGAAATGAAACACAAGAGCCATTTTACGCAACTTTTCGAAATGTTTTTTGTATATAAATTTTGAAAAGTCAAAATTGTTTAGCTGTTGTACTACTGTAATCCATCTTTTGAGATTATTAGTTTGTCGCGTGTATATTTTTATTTGGTGGCGTATTTTACTTTTGATGGCTCAATATCAATATTTGGTGATTCATTTTTAATTCATAAGTTTTTCGTTTCGTTTATAAGTCCACAAAAAGAAAATACAATACACTCAACTTTTGAAATAACGCCAGCCAAATGAGTTAGACTATGCAAAATAATTAAAAGTTCCATTGAAGTTTAAAATACCGCGGTGAAAATTCGAAAGCTACCATTCGGTTAATTTTAAAGCTTCATTAAAACAACCCACTATTTCCATTATTTATCGACAATCTCTAAAAAAGCAATCACGTTATCCTAAACTCAGCCAAAGTAAAAATAAAAAGTAAGAACACAATCCCCCTGAGTTCCCCGTCAACTACATCACTGAATTTGGAAGGGTTTAGCTAACAAGCTCGCTTGGCGGTTAATCTGTGCTCTGGGTCCCTTTTCTCGCCAAACACGGGTTTCTGTTTTGTCGCCATAGAAACGCCATTTTTGCGTAATGTCTCGGAGCTTTCAACTCCGAGAGACAACAAGAAAAACGCGTCAGTTGGCGACTTTTTGCAAATGCGCCAAGCAGGGACACAAAGCCAATTTTCACCCGCGTACTTGGCGATAAACAATGAAAGTTTTGTATAGTTAGATTTCAAATTTAGTACTTTTCTGTTAAAGGTAAAAAAATACGTCTAATGATGATCTGCAGCGGACAAGTACTTTTCTTCTTTAAATGCTTGCGTTTTTTTTATTTCACTGGTTATTAAACATTTCAATAGAACTTCTAACGGTTTTTGATGCCCAAATGTAGGAATTTTCAGTTTAATGGAACTTTTGAAATGGCTGTGACGCCAAGCCGAAATTTTTTTGTATTCCTGGCCACTCATCTTTTAAAACAGTGCGTTAGCGTGACTTAGCGTCAGAAAAAAATGTCGCCAAAGCGAAAAGTCGCCAACAGGGGATAATACTAAAGTTGTTCAAGACAACACGCCAAGCGTTCCCAGTTGCGATAATTGCCTCATAAATCTTTTCTAAAGTGTGGAGTGTAGCATACCAAATAATTAACTAAAGGAGAAAAAAACATGTAGATAAAACTTACAGACAAGTTCTTTAGAAAGCCTTTCCAACAACTTAATTTCACCCAATTTTGTCAAGCTACCATCTTTGCGATATAACGGACGGTTATCCATTGTGAAAAAATGGTCATGAACCGCAAGAGCTGCATGAAATGTAACAAATGCAAAATTTTTAAGCGCAGCTAACACTGCTATTTTCCAACTCTGTTTTTTAACTTTCCATATTTTAACTGTTGCCAACAGTAAATATTCAATGACGATTAATAACGTAATATTTAGCCATAATGTTACGAATTTTGTAAATAGTTATTATTTTATGTTCTTTTGTGCTTAATTTGTTATAATCTTGCTGAATTTGGCGTTTATTTCATTAATTTTTATTTAAAATTATTGTAATGCTTGTAACTTTACCTATATGTTGACTTTCCTGCTACACATCATTTAACATTGTGTCTATGGGATTAAAGATAACGGCCGATTGGCATCATTTTTGATGAAAAATCGCAAAATGTCGCAAAGACATTTCGAATCTAAGTATTTTCTTGTCTCCACTCTCAACAATTTTTTTTTACCAAACATCTATATTTTTCGATTTATGAGCAGAAAAAGCATCTACATTCAGTTTTCACGATCTTTAACACTATACTGTTAACTCTCGATTATACGCGGAAGATGGCAAGGTAGCCGCGGATAAGCGAACACAGCGGATAATCGAAAAATAAGTAAAGCACGATATTAGTGCATTCAATATTAAAAAAAAGTTCATAACATAACACAGTGGTTCCGAAGTCCAGACTTCCGCGGAAGACTTCCTACCTTTGAGATATATCATTCTACTGGGCTCAGTTGAAAGCCATATATTTATTTTCTTGGATTTGGCATGTTGCATTTAAACCCGTGAGACGCCGGGCACATCAGCTAGTTCTTTATAAATGTGCTTTCGTTTTGAATTAAAATTTTGTTACTCTTCCTTCAATTTCAATTCGTTTTTGCGTTTTGGCAGGATAGCACCACGGACACTCTGGCAGGAGCTCGAGGACCCCAGGAGGTCAGCAGACCACACTTTGGGAAGCCCTGACATAACATATACATTAAAATTATAGCTAAAATAAAAACATGAATGTAAAATATGTATTTAAAAGCTAAAAACGACCAATATTGCATTGGCATTTTCTCTATGATCTGTAAATCAACACTGTAAAACAAGAAAACAAATGCATGAAAACACCCGCCGATAATCCGGGGGTGAATTGTATTTTCAGCTACTTTCTCTCTTGCTTCACCCCAGGGGTGCCCACAGGGTGGGATTATGGCGCAAGTTGCGCCATCAAAATGGGGGGGGGGGGATTTTTTAAAACTAATTTATTTATTTACTGATTCATTTAAATTATTTAATGATTTTTTTAATAAAAATTATTGGTTAATTTAATATTTTTAATTTAAATTAGTTCTTTTATTTCTTTATTATTATTATTATTTATTTATTTTGTGTGTGAGTGTGCTTAGAACGTCTGGAAGAGAAAAAAAGCAATTCTGTTCTACGCATGATTAGTATTTTTAGAAATTAATAATAAATAAAAAAATAAATAAATAATGTTTAAAAGAATAAATAAATAATATTAAAAAATAATTTTAAAAAATAAATAATATTAAAAAAAATAATTTAAAAAAATAAATAATAATTAAAAATATAAATAAATATAAAAAAAAATAATATTTAAAAAAATAAATAAAATAAAAAAGAGAGGTAATAATAAAAAGCACAAGAGGGTTGTGAAAAATTTGGGGGTGGGGGGTGGGGGGAATTTGCGCCATTGAGCTTGGGGGGGATGGGCACCCCTGCTTCACCCTACACTTAGAATGTGTAGGAGTTAAAATAATTTTAGCACAATATTGTAAACCTGGAGAAAACGGACTTGCCTACTTTTGAAAATGCTACCAGTAAAATGTTTATGTGAACATCACTATCTCACAAGATTTGAAATTAACACATCGGCTTTCTGCATTGTTTTAAATCAAAACTCCTTGATTTTAAAAATTCCATTTTCATATTAAACACTTATTTTTTCTCACCACTTTGACTTTTTAAAAAAAATAACCAAAAATGAACAATAATCTCATCTTTGAGTAGGTGATGGCAAAATGATGAGCATGATATTCCTCTATTACAGAGTATCAAATACCAAAAGGAACTAAAAATAATGGTAAGCAAAAGAGTAATTAGTGTTCCCAAAGATTAAGATCATATAAACAAAAATGGGCCGAATCAGAGATGGCTGCAATTGGCTGCGACATCTTAAAAAAAAAAAAAAAGATTGACTCATAGAAACAACTTAATTACATACATTTTTTACCTAATACACAAAAGTTAGCAAGCATGAAAAGGAATTATTTTTGAACTTATTTTCAAGTACTTTTCAAGAACCCATCAGAAAAATCAAGTACATTTAATATTTTTCAAGGACTTGTCAGAAAAATCATGTATATTCAATATTTTTCATGACTTATCAGAAAATCAAGTACTTTTCCACAGCCCTTAGTTGGCAAAATAAAATTCAAGGACTTTTCAAGGATTTTGAAGATCGTGGGCATCACCTATCACAGGATTCCCACTCTCATTCAAGGGAAAAAAAATCAAAGACTTTAAGGCTGTTCAAGGACCAATAATCTACATATTTTACACATAAAAAAGCACATGATTAATTTTTTAAAGAGTTTACGTATAAAATTAAAGTGGGCAAATTTTAGAAACAGATGTAATCAGATTTTAAAACGTGGGAAAAAAAATCAGGGCACGAAATTTGAAAAGTACAACCACTTCTTACGTTGCACATAGAAGCTGGCAAGAATGAAGGGGTTCCCCCCTGATTTTGAAGGACTTTTCAAGAACCCATCAGAAAAATCAAGTATACATTTAATATTTTTCAAGGACTTAGTAGAAATCAAGTACTTTTTCAGGGTCCCTAGTTGGAGGAAAAAAATTCAAGGATTTTTAAGATCATGGGAACCTATCAGTATCTATCACTCAGACATTTGTTTGCAAAACTAGTGCACCCCCTCCCCCTGAATTAACTGCCCTGATATTAAAGGGCATTACAATATACTCTGAGAACTTAAATTTTCTAGGAAATACTAAAACCTAAATTTAACTACCTAAAGGATCATGGAAATGGATTCTGATATTTAGAGAAAGAATTTGCATTTAAAAAATGTCTACAATTAAATATAAAAAGCTATCATGGTTTTGAGGATGCTTTGCAAAACAAAAAGCTAATTACACTTGCACATGGTTAATCTTAGAATTAGAAAGAAAGCCTATGAATCCGAAAGGATTTCTACAACACTTCAAATTTAGCAGACAGCAGTATGCTTCATATCATGCATGGACTGCCTATGGTTGCTTGGCAAATGTCCAGATATGGTGAGTTTATCTGAATGAGGGGGGGGGGGACATTTGATGAGCATTATTTCAATTTGTAATCTGCTTAATTTAGAGCAGTGGTCGGCATTTCATTTCATTTCACACTCCAGGGTCCCCCGTACCTACCACAGCTTCGTGGTTTAACCGGGATAGGGCCCTGGAGAGCGCTCTGTTCTTAATTTTGAACCAGAACCTAGGGTCGAGCAAACCCTAGGCCCAGCACCCCCAGAGGTATCGTTTCACTTGGAGGACTTCGTGACCACGACATTTTTAACGCCTCCCAGCCACCATTAATCAAGACGGTGGATCTTTGATCGGCTGGGATCGAACCCGGGTCCCTCAGGACACGAGTCCGGTGCCTTACCGATCGGGCCACCACGGCCCACAGTGGTCGGCAACCTACATTGACTGAAGATCTACTTTGTAAGTTTGGTGTGAACACAAATCGACTGGGAGAGGGATGGGGTGATGCACAGGCACACACCATGGTTAGCTCTCTTCAAAAAAACCTTTGATTCAATATTTAGGTCGTTGCTTTAAATTTGGGATGCTCCGATTAATTGGCCATAATCGGCCACTTTGCCGATTTATATTAATCGGTAAAATCAGGCCGATTAATCGGCGGATTTTATTTATTTTTTTTAAATTACTTTTAAAGTACACCTTTCTTCGAAATTATGATGAATAATTTTATTAATAGTAATGATTATCCTCACACAATCGAAACGAAGTTTTAAATAAATTTAATTCTCCTATTTCGAATAAATATACACATACACGATTTCGCAACGCTTTTCACGTGTCGATGTTTTTCTCTTTAGTATAGTGCTTTTAGATAACCTCTAACTTTCAAAGAGTAAGTCTTGAATTAAATTGCTACTAATAATTGAAAAGTTCAATTAAAAGTACCCCTAAACTGCAGTGCTCACCACAGCCTCCCCTTTCCCCACCCACCCTTTTTTAAATTTTATCTCTAATTTACAATGTGTTAATTTAACATTGTTGACAAGATTTTAAAATTAGTTCTATGACATTTGATAAAATTTTGGTATCATTTTGGGAAAAGTAGGAAAATGAAAAAAAAAAAAAAGAATCTCAGAAATAAATTACGTACCATTTCTAAACTAAGATTTGTAAAAGTAGGAAAAAAAAAAAACAGTGACGGTGAAATTGGTCGTATTAAAAACAATCATCCTTATCATTAATCGGCTTAGGCGATTAATCGGCCGATTATCAACAGCCGATTGATCGGTAATCGGCCAATTTGCTTATCGGTGCATCCCTACTTTAAATTGCTAAAATTATGCTATATTAACCCACACCAAAATATTTCCAGACAGAAGAAAATAGCCTGATTTAGAACTGATAAAAAAGTGACAACAAATTTGAGTACTAAAAGTTTGGAAACTTTTCAAATAGCTTTTACTTCAGACTTCAAACCTGATTTTGTTCCCGAAATGAATGTGTATTAATTCTACTCAGGCGCAAAGCAAGGTCCAAATTATTGCTGAAATTAACTCAAAATGGACTCGAGATCGAGTTGCCTACCACTGATTTAGAGGCTAACACACATTTGCAAAAGCTAGCATCCCTAAAAACTAATCCAGTAAAACCTTGGTAACTCTACACCAGTGGTCGGAAGTAGCGCGCTACAAGTAGCGAAACTACTGTAGTAGCTAAATTTTTTAGTAGTTTGTAGTGTAGCGCACTACTTTTAAAAAAAAAGTAGAGTAGTGAGTAGCGCGATGCAAAAAAATAGTAGTTTGTAGCGATTTCTGAAAACTACTTTTAAATTAAAAAAATAAATAAATAAATGAAACAAATTAAAAAAAAAAAGAGAACGAAGAAAGAAACAAGGTGGTTCTTGTGGCGAATATTCGTAAAAATTGTAAAAAAATCTAAAAAGGAAAAATTTTATCAAAAAAAAGGAACAAAAAGGAAAAGTAACAAATAAATTCAAAGACAATTCTTATTTCTATTCCATATTCGAATGAGGTAATTTTTTAATCTAAACCACTTTTCGAACTTTTTCAGCCGATCCTCAAACGGTGTATTCTTTTTATTTATTTATTTTTTTTAAAAAGTAGCGAAATAGCAACTACATTTCAAAAGTAGTGTAGCTCGCTACATTAAAAAAAAAAGTAGTTGTAGCTGTAGTTAACTACATTTATAAGAAAGTTGTAGTTGTAGTTCGCTACGAAAAATATGTAGTTTTTCCAACCACTGTTCTACACCCATGGGAACCAAATTACAGAGGTTCCATAATTTCAACTATTAGAGCGTTTTCTGTATTGCTTATTTACTAATGCTTTCCATCAGCATTATTAAAATTATTTTGGTAATACTTTTTCTTTCTTTTTTGTTTGGAAAGAATAACGAAATAACTATGATATTTGAATACCTTATTAGTAATCATTCATAATATTTGAAAAACGATAAGAGTTCCTTGTCAAAGAGAAAAGACTTGCTCACACTTGTTTGAAAAACACGTGTCATGCTGATGCTGTGTTGCTTCTCCTCTGGACTGTCTCTTCTCCAACCCTTTGATAGTAATGGGACTGCACCAACAGCACAAAAGTGGTGGCTGCCTCCTATGGGTAGAGGCTATCGCCTGCCCCTTGAGGGATTCACCACTGGTAAATTTTCAATTTTGAAGTTCAAAAAAAAAAAAAAAACATTTGTAGACTATTTTTTATGCTGCGCAGAAGAGAAATTTAGGGCTCTCTTCAGGATATGTTTTGCAATTGAAGTCCAAATCATATCGCTGCTTGAAATGAACAGTGGTATATCTGCAAAAATCGATTTTTTTTATTACATCAAAAAAAATCATTTTTTTAAACTCTCTCTTGTGGTAATATCGGCATATCTCTAGTTTCAAAATATCACGCAGCAATCGTTAGTGTCGTTGTGCATAGTTATTATTTTGGCGCGCTTTTGCTAGTAAAAAACGACACTGCCGCCATTGCGTCAGTTCTGAATAAGTGCTTGGAGGAGGAACATCTACTGTCTCTGTAAGTTGATTCGGCATAAGTACCCTTAATACCATTTTACTTCAAAATACCGTTTTGCTGCAAAAACTTTGAAACGCTCTCCTGAAAAATCGTGTTTTGCAGATATGCCACTGTTCATTTCAAGCAGCGATATGAGATCAACAATTTATAAGCAAGATGTAATTTGTAAACCATTTGTAGTAAAGGATATCTAATGAAATCACAATCGCACCTCCCTTGAAACATATCTAGATCTAAATAAAAATAGACAACATTTTAAAAAGTACACACGTACACAATTAAAAATAGCTTAAAATTCAGCAAACGTCTGTTTCGGAGCTGAGTCAAGTGAACCCAGTTGGTTTACTTGACTCAGCTCCGAAAAAGCTGTTTGCTGAGTTTTAAACTATTTTTAATTGTATAACATTTGTACTTCTTATAAAGCGCTGTCTATTTTTATTCATTTCACAGTACAAAGTTTTTGACTGGTGTTTTACAATATCTAGATCCGTCCTTGTGCTAGGTACTAGTAGAAATTCTCAAAAAGAGCTTGTTTCAGAAGACCAGGGGTGCCCTTCCCCCCCAAGCTCAATGGTGCAAATTCCCTCCCCCCCCCCAAAATTTTTCACAACCCTATTGTGATTTTTATCCCTCTTTTTAATTTAATTTATTTTTTAAATACTATTTATTTATTTTTTTAAATATTATTTATTTATATTTTTTAATATTTTTATTATTTTTTTAAAATTAAAACTATTATTTTTTTGTATATTATTAATATTTTTAAAGTACTAATTATGCGCAGAATTGAATCACTTTTTTTTCCCTTTCAGAGATTCCAAGCACACACTCACACATTTACACAAAATAAAATAATAAATAATAATAAAGACAGAACTTAAGTTAAAAAAATAAATTAATGAATAATTTACAGAAAAAATCAGTAAATAATTTAACTTAAAAAATAAATTAATAAATAATTTAAATAAATAAATAAATTAGTTTAAAAAATCCCCCCCCCCCCCAAAAATTTTGATGGCGCATCTTGCGCCATAATGCCCCCTGTGGGCACCCCTGCAGAAGACAATGAATTCACTGTAACATAAGCAGTAGAATTCTCATAAATGTGTAATGTAAAAGGATATTGGTACCAAAAAGTGGACTAAAATAACCGGTGGATGTCGACTTATAGAGGTTCCTATAAGTGTGTGTCAAATTAGAGAGGTTTGCACCTTTTGAAATTCACATTGGACCAACCATCGGAGAAAGAAATGTCAACTTACTGATGTTGTTGAGTCATCCCCGTGTTAAGTTACCGGAGTTCCCCTGTAAATGTGTCCATTTCAGCCTGTAAATGGGATGTTCGCCTTTTCATCTCATAAGTGGTCAGACAGTATAGCTACTTTACACTGAAGTGACAAAAGTCATGGGATACCTCTTAATATCGTGTCGGCCCTCCTTTTGCCCGGCGAAGTGCAACAACTCGACATGGCATGGACTCAACAAGTCGTTGGAAGTCTTCTGCAGGAATATTGAGCCATGCTGTCTCGATAGACGTCCATAATTGTGAAAGCGTTGATGGGGCAGGATTTTGGGCACGAACAGACCTCTCGATGGTGTCCCATAAATGCTCAATGGGATTCATGTCGGGCGATCTAGGTGGCCAAATCATTCGTTGGAATTGTCCAGAATTTTCTTCAAACCAATTGCGAACAGTTGTGGCCCGGTGACATGGCGCATTGTCATCCATAAAAATCCCATCGTTGTTTGGGTACATGAAGTCCATGAATGGCTGCAAGTGATCTCCAAGTAGCTGCACATAAGCATTTCCAGTCAATGTTCGGTCCAGTCGCACTAGAGGACCAAGTCCATGCCATGAAAAAACAGCCCACACCATTACGGAGCCACCACCAGCTTGAACAGTGCCTTGCTGACAGTTTGGGTCCATGGCTTCGTGGGGTCTGCGCCACACTCGAACCCTACCATCGGCTCTTACCAGCTGAAATCGTGACTCATCGGACCAGGCCACGGTTTTCCATTCATCTAGGGACCAACCGATATGCTCACGTGCCCACGAGAGTCGCTGCAAGCGATGTCGTTCTGTCAGTAAAGACACTCGAGTCGGTCTTCTGCTGGAATAGCCCAAGAAATCCAAATTTCTCCGCACAGTTCTAGCAGACACGTCCATTGTACGTCCCACATTGATTTCTACGGTGATTTGACGCAGTGTTGCTTGTCTGTTAGAATTTACGACTCTTTGCAGACGTCGCCGGTCTCGATCTTTAAGTGCAGGCGGTCGACCACTGCGCTGTCCATGGTGGGATGTTATGCCTGAAATTTCATACTCTCGGCACACTCTTGACACAGTGGATCTGGGAATGTTGAATTCTCTAACGATTTCCGAAATGGCATGACCCATGCGTCTAGCTCCAACTAACATTCCGCGTTCAAAGTCTGTTAATTCACGTCGTGCGGTCATCATCACGTTAAAACCTCTTCACATGAATAACTTGAACAGAAATGAAAGCTCTGTAAAAGCACTGTGCATTTATACCTGTTCTATGCGATGCTACTGCCATCTGAAAATTTGCATATTGCTATCCCATGACTTTTGTCACTTCAGTGTATTTCACTCAAATTTTTTTCTTTTAGAGTTTGGAAATTCATATGCTTCAGTTTTTTTCCTTTCAAATTTCAGCTCAAAGAGAGCTAACTTGTTAAAGTGATTGAATACATGACATAATTGCCCTCTTAAACAAGGTTCACTGATATATATATATATATATATATATATATATATATATATATATATATCAAGATAAATATCCGATATTTATCCAGAAAATATCATGATATTTTTATATTTTCAATATATTTTTTTATCGAACTGTGATACTTAATATAAAAGTTAAATATCATTATGATTAAAAGTATTATAACATGATTAAACGTTATGACTAAAAATTCATTTATGATTAAAAAATAATCAACGATTAACATACCAAATTTATGTGATTTAAAATTAAGGTACTAATATAATCTAATTTTTTATTTCATATTCATAAAATTATTAGTACTGTAACAATTCGAATATAAGATTAAAAATCAAAAGTTGGTTAGAAGAAAGGAACGCGTTTTGGAGCTGTGCACTAACACGTATTTTTTTTAAACTCTGAAAGAGTTTTTATTTTGTAAAAGTAGCTAACAAAAGAAGAATGAGTAATTATCTCATTCATGTAAAAATACTATTTAAAATACCAATTTTACAGGAAATTTCCGTTTAGATATAAATCATGAAAGAGACATTAAATTCTGAGTATATATTATAACAATAATACAGTTGACCCTCGTTATATCGCTCATTCGGATACATTGCTCTTTTCTTGTGTCTCCAGAAATATCAAAGCTTATTAAAAAAAACTTGCTTTAAGTTTGAAACCATTTATGAAAACGTATGGTAAAAGTCAGCAAAACTCTTTCTTCTTCAGTTTGTCAATGAACAAAATGAAAATTCTTCTATTCTTCTGAATTCCATGGAAAAACAGCGGCAATTCCTGCCACACAAACGTGCATACCAGCAAAATATTTCAGCTTAAGTTGGAAACTGCTTCCCACCAGGGCCATAGAAAAGAGAACTATTTTTTATAGCCTCGGTTATATCGTGCTTTCGGATGTATCGCTCTTTTTCTTTGTCCCCCGAAAAGCGCGATATAACGAGGGGTTACTGTATTAGAAAATAAACAATGGTGATTTGAGGATGCATTTACTATTTAAAGACTTTATTTTACACTGATTTAAAATATCAGATATATATCAAAATATCGGAATTTTTTTATATGTTTGGAAAATATGAGATTTTCTAACCTAGTACTTGAATGATATTATCCATGCAATTCCACATTTTGAAAAGTTATGAATTAGTTATTAACCATGAATTATTTAGTTACCTTTATTGTGATATAACAACATTCAAGACGAACAAACATAAATGTAATTGAAAACAATACATGTAAATAGTGTCTTCATGATGTTTACAGTATAACGTCCATAACTTGAAAATGTATGATACACAATAAATGTCCCAGAAACAGCAACTGTTTTTAAGACAATGCATTAAAAATCCGACGGAATAAAAATTGCAAAACAAAATCTTGTACGATCTATTAATATTAAATAATATTAAGAATTATATTTTTCAGAGAAAATTATCGCCTTTCTCTTTTGTTGATGAGCTTTTCAATATTAATGAGGGGGGCTTCAAATGTTATACTGATGACAAATGCAATTCCATAAGACATCATTAAAAAGGCCAAGTAGCAAACAACCTATGGGAAAAAAAAAGAGAAAGATGGTTATGTGCAAAACAAGATTGTAAATTAAAGTTAAGAAGAAATTGAAATATCAGTCATCAGAAGTTAACAAAACTGATCTTGGAATGTGGAATAAATGCAAAATAATTAGAGCCTAATGCCTCAGCGTTATTTACTGAGTAAAATTTTGGGTCATCATCATTTCATTCTGGCAAGGTTGAAAATATTTCTTGCCCAGAATACATAGTTATCATGAACATACTATTGAATCCAGAACTGATAGACTGATATAGTATGATGCAGTAGGGCCGTGGTAGCCCGATACGTAAGGCGTCGGACTCGTGACCGGAGGGACCCGGGTTCGATCACAGCCGATCAAAGATCCACCGTCTTGATCAGTGGTTGGAAAAACTACATTTATTTTGTAGCGAACTACAACTACAACTACTTTGTTATAAATGTAGTTAACTACAACTACAACTACTTTTTTTTAATGTAGCAACTACAAACTACTTTTGAATTGTAGTCGCTACTTCGCAACTTTTTAAAAAATAAATAAATAAAAAGCATACACCGTTTGAAGATTAACCGAAAAAACTTGAAAAGTGGTTTACATTAATAAATTAACTCATTTAAATATGGAATAGAACTAAGAATTGTCTTCGAATTTATTTGTTACTTCTCCTTTTTTTATTTTACAATTTTTACTAATGTTCGCCACAAGAAAGGATTCAAAAGTTGAAAGATTGAAAGAATTCAACTCTCAATTTTTTTTTTAATTTCTTGCCAGGAAATATTTAGGAGCATGAAAATTAATTGAATGAATGCCAAATAAACCAATGACAACAACAGATAGAATGTATTTCGTCAAAATGTTGTCTCTAAGATCAGCTCATATTTTTATGGCTCTTATTTCTCATTGCGTCCGCTGTTTTACTCGAGCAAGATTTGCACCAGTCAGAGTCAATTAAACCTTGTTTTTTTTTTGTTTGTTCTCTTTTTTTTATTTAATAATTAATTTTTTTTTAAATTTAAAAGTAGTTTCTAGAAATTGCTACAAACTACTATTTTTTTGTATTGCGCTACTCACTACTCTACTTTTTTTTTAAAAGTAATGCGCTACACTACAAACTACTAAAAAATGTAGCTACTACAGTAGTTTCGCTACTTGTAGCACGCTACTTCCGACCACTGGTCTTGATTAATGGTGGCTGGGGGACGTTAAAAATGTCGTGGTCACAAAGTCCTCCAAGTGAAAGTCCCTCTGGGGGTGCTGGGCCAAGGGTTTGCTCGACCCTTGGTTCTGGTTCAAAAAGAACAGAGCGCTCTTAAGGGTCCTATCCCGGTTAAATCGCGAGTTGTGGTAGGTACGGGGGACCCTGGAGTGTGTGAAGTATGATACAGTATGAAGTGAACAACCAGGGCAAACTGAATGGAATTGCTCTCAGGGCTTCTAGGGATACATACATTTCAAAATGTAAGAACAAAATAATCTTTATAATTTTTTTAATAAATAAACCAAATTAAGAGTTAATACTGCATGCATTTAACACAAGAAATGTTATAAACGAATTTTGATACGAAAACTGCCATCTTACCATATTGGGATGAGTAAAATAAAAAGGTACTTTCTGAGACTGAAAGTACCAACTCATTATTAAAGGATGATATAAATATGCACAAAATGTCAAGCGACTGAGAGGAATCCACAGCTTGCTGGATAAAATTTGGTTGACAAGTCCTACAAAAAATTAAAAAGAAAATATTACTTTAAAACAGAAACTAAAAGAAATTTGAAACGATCAATTTACTGGTATAGAATGGATGTAACAGTAAATAGATAATATTTGATAAGCTGAAATCTGAAGAAAAGTTTGCTGTGATTTAAAGAAAATCAAGCACATTTCTTTGAAAATGTTTCTGGTAATGCATTAATTTGAAATTCTAATACTTATACAAGTTATTATAACACACAAAACTAACCATTATTTTTTCATATTCAGATTTTTCCACACCAGAGCTTTAACATGCATTTGTCCTCCCACTTTTTTAGCTTAAGAAGCACGTTTCACGGTAATTTACTATATTTAAGGTAGGTTAATATTTTATATCTAATTCGACAAAAGTAAGCACTTAGCTGTAAAAATCGCAGATCCCCATATCTTTCAGTGACACTTAAAATTTTTTTAACAATAAATGCAACATTATGTACAGTACTGCACCATATATTTCTAAAAACCGCGTTTTAATAACCTAAAATTCAAAAATTTTCCAATGGAGAGTTCCGAAACCCATCTTTCCTCTAACATAAACAAAAATGGTCTATAACTGCACTTTTTAAGGACATTGCATTTTCAAAGGCTTAGAGAGCGTCCTTCATTTTGCCCCCACCCCTTTAAATGTCTAAAAATTCATTCCTAGGACTTAAATTTTGAAAAGTTTCTGAAGAAGAGTCTCCAAGCTTGAAACATTCCTAAAACTCCATGAACCCTTCTCCTCTTAATATCGCTCTAGTTGGGGTAAACCTAACCTAGCAGAGTTATAATACCATGGTCTGGATTTGACTAGCCTTCCGAATGCCGTCAGGTTTGGTTTGCCACAACTATAGATAGTCTGAACTGCAACTTTAGTATTACAATTTTGAAATTTTTTCGGGAGAGGATTCTTGTGAATGTTACACTTACTGCTATCATCTCATATTGTTGATTCTTTTTCTTCACTTAAAAAAAATTATCTTAATTTGTTGGCCCATATGCTAGTAATGCCTTCCAAAAGCTGACTCCCTTTCTTGCAATACCGTCGCATCAGAACAACAGTAAGTGGAATATCTTACTCTTATTTCTAGAATAAGATATTTTATCATTTTTTTTTTTATCACCATATCTCTTCCAAAAGCCTAACCCTGCACTCGCTATTGCTAGAGGGCAAGAGTCTTAAAAGTGGAAATATATATTTAACATTATAGTAACTGTCTCCTGCTTATTTTTGCTATCATTGTGTGCGTTACCCATCAAGAATAAATAAAAGTAACTGGCGACCGAGCCAAGCTCGGTTAAAAAAAAGAGGTTTGTAAAATCGTGTTTTTTTCTAAAGTTCGAAGTATTTACTTAGAGAAATTTGAAAAGCATTTTTGTGCCCATGGTTGCATTACTCATTTAAAACAGCCGTAATTTATTAAAAAAACCACAACCTTATTTGTACAAGACATTATCATCACAACCTTATTTAAACAATGCGCAACATAAAATCACACCACAATAACTTTAACCCTCTCGGCACCCTGGACCTCATATGAGGCTCCTACTTTTTAACTCAATTTTGGAAGAAGTACACACTTAAAATGATTTTGTTTTCCGTCAGTGACTCCACCTATTCATGTAGATCACATATGAGGCTCCTAAGTGAAAAAAAAATCATTTTAAGTGTTTACTTCTTCCAAATTTGAGTTCAAAAGTAGGAGCCTCATATGAGGTCCAGGGTGCCGAGAGGGTTAATTTCATCTAAGGCCCCTATATAGAGCCGACGCATCAAGGTTAAGTTTCACCACTTTGGATCCAGCGCGTGTAATGTTTTTCAGCCGGTGGATGAATGGTTGTCCTTTCTGGCAAGTATCACGTTTTGTTAATTTTTAGCATGAGCAATGATTAGCGGAACGTGCATTTAGCAAAGCTTGGCAATGCTAAAAACTTTACTCTGGTAACCCTAGCTTGGCAACCATGAAAAATTGAAAGTAAAAGTTAATGAATGGATCCAAAGTGATCCAACTCAAGCTTGATGCGTCGGCCTGTCTATATGGCTGCTCTAATTTAATCAATATTTTTAACATTTCAAAAACAATAACAATTATAACGTTGCCAAAACTCGTTTGTCAAATAGCAAAAAATTTAAATTTATGCTGATGTGATTGAATATGAAATCCATTGTTACAATAAAACGTGGTTGCTATGAAACAGTAACAATAATAATAGTAATCATAAAGAAAATAGCGAAAGAAAGCTTCTCAAACTGTTAATGAAGGCACAAAAAAGGTTTTTTTTTGTGAAAACTCGCGTTTTTACAGAAAAAACGCTGATGTCGATGAACTCAGAAACCAAAACTTTATCTAAATACAAAGTTTTATCAAAATCGTTAGAGCCGTTTTCGAGATCCGAAATATATATATATATATATATATATATATATATATATATATATATATATATATATATATATACAGGAATTGCTCGTTTAAAGATACTAGATATCTAAAGCACTTTAAGTTATAACGTAAAATAAGCGTAATACCTGCACACACACAACACAGACACACATATAAATGTATGGGGTTTGTGGGAGCCATGGCATCATGGGTTGTTTAGTTGGTTGAAAAGGGGTCGTGACGTGAAAAAGGTTGGAAACCACTGCTCACGGTTAACATAATTTTACCTTTCACAATTATAATAAAATAAAATAAAAAACTAATAACAATTAAAACAATATTCTTTATTAAGGCAAAGTTTAAAAAAAAGCAAAAAACCATAAGTTTACGTACCTCCTTGATCTGATATGCAGCAATAGATAACCCAAGATACTCCCAAGCTAAACGAGCTTCTTGCAAATGTATTGTAGACATTAAACAGAACTTGATTCGACTTGATGTGATAGAGGCCATAAACAACACTTGTGCAGCAGAACACAGCAACACACCAACCAACAGTCTTCATCCACTAATGGAATAAAATGAAAAAAAAATCAATTCAACCTATTCAAATCTACACCAAGTACAGTATAACGTTAAAAATCTGAATGCAAGTTTTAACAAATTGTTCGACAATCGCTAAGGAACAGACAAAAGGGGATCCAACTTCTAGTTTTGCAAGTTGGTCATTTGCAGAGAGGGGGGGGGGGTGTCACTTTTGGACATAAGTAGAAAATTTGGAGTGGTTTTCTCAAAATCGCGTTTTGAAGACGGGAGCGATTTAAAAAAAAGATCGCTTCAGTCTTCAAAAGACAGCTTTTAGCTACGTTTATTCCCATAAAGTTGGGGGGGGGGGGGGGCACAGCCCCCCATGCACCCCTCTCTGGATCCATGTTTTTGAAGAGATACACCCATTTCATGAAATAAATAATTATAACCAATGATTAAAAAATGAAACTAAGTACATATATAATAAATAGAAGGGGACTATTATATTCACCATACAAAATAGTGCAAATTCAAATCACATGGGAAATGTGTAGTAATCTTCTACTTTTGTTTGAAGGTAGCAATTTACTGAAAAAATGGAAAATAACATTTCAACACAAATTTCATTAGAAAATACATTCTTTCTACACCTACTGTAAGTTTTAAAATAAATCTCCAATTTTTTATTTAAAAAAAAAAAAAAAAGTTACACTAACTATTTCACTCTGCCTTACAACAGTAATTTTTATTACATTAAATGACCATTATTACATTTAATATATAACTTAAGTATTATCACTACTGTTAAAGATACTACACTTGACAGTGTACTACACTTGAAAACAGGTATGTGCACACATGTGTCAAAAATTTATATGTAACGTTGCACTTTAACATAGACAAATGGACATTTAAAAAATAGAACCAAATGCTTTACCCAGGACATCACATGTTTTTCATTGCCTTTTTTATAAATAAAAATGGCTAAGAGAATTCCAATGACATGAGGGGCTACTCGACAGTAAGGCTTGCTGTATATTAAGTCCCATGACTGCAGCATCCTGAAATGATAGGATGGAAACATGTGTAAACTTTTCAACTAAACATTAAAGTTAAATGTTCTTGATGTAAATATTAGTTTCAACAACATAGCAAGCTTGGAGAAAATGCCACAGAATCCAAAATGTACTAATCATTATACAGTGAAACCTCGCTTAACGGACACCCCTACAAAGCGGACACCCCTCATTACGGACAGTTTATTTTTTTCCCGTCCTTTTTCTAGGGTTAAACCATTAAGAATCCCCTCATTAAAGCGGACACTTACTTAACCGGACACGGACACAGCTTATCTTGCAAAAAGACTCTTTCTTTACTCATTAAAACGGACACCGACGGACAAGTTGGGAGAAATCTGTCTACACTCTTGTTGCGAGAGAAAAAAAGATAAGAGATCCATTGAAAATACCCGATTCAGTTCACTTCCAACACAGAGATAGTTCAACACAAAGGGAGGCAACCACAAAGGAAAATTAGTGACACCTTCTTCCACAACAAATCACAAAAATGCACTATCATTTCAGAACTTGACAGGAAAACGTCTGCTGAGGTGGAAAGCGAATGTTGGTTTAGCGTAGGAATACATTTTAGGCTCTTGGGAATAGCTCGGATTCTAAGAAATACAGCTGTTGGTCATAGAGTGAGACTCCACTCGGTAAACTGGTCAAATGTTTTGATCTTCTCCCTAGAGTAATCAAACTGTCCGCCATGTCAGGGCTATAGATCCTAGATTCCTGCCGCCATGTGCTCTGGGATTATGGCCCAGGGGAGAAGTGAAGCTCCTTGGAATGATTTAGTTTCATTTCTAGAGTTTTAGAAGAGGTACCTCGTTTGACCCTGTTGCATCATGTGTTCTCTATTTACGTCCACGTAGAAAAACTGTCTCGCGAAGCTTTGACTTTGAAAGAGAAAATCGAAAATGAGGAAGAACCCATTAACGAATTAACAGAATTAATGAACCTCAGGGGTGAAAATGCTTTTAATGAACTAAAGCTTATTCCATTTCATTATTTTTCTGTAATGACGAAGATATAGCTCTTAATCAGGGAATAAGTTTTCTTTTAATATGTGTAGTTAATTGCTCTGTAATAATTAAATTATTAAGAAACTAATTTTGTATTCACTTTTCTTTCCCTCCCTTAAGCGGACACCCCTTTAAACCGGACAATATTTAGTTCCCCTTAGGTGTCTGTATTGGAGAGGTTTTACTGTACAACAATTTAAAGTAATTATTAACTGAATATAATTACCCATTTAAAACTTTGAAAATAAAGATCCTTAAAAAGCAAAATTCAACACTCCTGAAAATTTGCTGCCCTAGGCTCTAGCTGCTTATTTAGAGATTAGGATCTGAGATGATTACATAAAAGACAATTTTAGGCAATGACAAATATATTTGAGAAAATAATTAAAATGTAAGAACTTTTTACCTTTAGAGTAAAATTCTAATGGTCAATCTATAATTAATAAAGTAATACTATCTATAATTAATGAAAATGGTGTAATTGATTTTAAACCATTTTAAAACTAAGAACTGTGCTGTGAAATAGGCAATGGAGTAGAAGGCTTTTATTTTGCAGCCTGGTTTTAAATACCAGATTAAGTAGGGAGGGATGTTATAGACTTCTACAGCACTTCCAAACCTATCCAAAACAGTTTTAAATCACATTAAGCCATATTATTCCAGCAATTCATTGAAGCATTTTGCTTTTGTTTTTGTAATATACTAAGAAAGTTATGACAATATTAAATTTAAAAAAGTAGATAAAAGGCCAGTTGATGTACTTACCAGGAAAGTACTCGACTTAAGTAATAATGATAAAAGTTAAAAATGGTACCATTCGAAAGAGCATACTGAGACATGTCTTTGACACAAAGATCAAGTGCCCTATATTTGCAATTTTTACAAACAATACAATTTTTACAATTAAAAACTGCATACTACAGAATTGTACCAACACTTTAAAAAAATAATTAAAAAAAAGCAGGAGGTTCAGTTGTCACCTCCTGTTGACAAGGGCCCCTAACAAGGGGGACTCCCCTTAAACAAGGGCTCTGCTTCAATCGCAAATAGTACGATAAAATTTAATTTTGTGGTGTTGTTTAAAATTGTTTTTCCTCTTCAAAAAGCTCTCTGCTTTCCATGTCATAGGCTTGATAGTAGCTTTTTGCTTTAACTCGCACAGGTAAAGTAAAAGATTATTGTAAAGCCGTCTTTCAAAAGCTTTGCAGATGACCAAAAATGGGAATCAAGTTTCCCATTGGACGCAAATAGTGTAATCGCACCGCAGCTTCTAGTTTCATTATAACTCGCTAAAATTGGCAACTTTTCAAAAAAAATTAGCTGACTTTAGGACCTTATATTTCGATAAAGGGGGCGCGAGGGCAAAAACGCGTGCGCCTAGAAACATGTTTTACAATGCTCTTTCGATTGGCGCTAATTAAAAAAAAAATCATTATTCCATGATCGCGTACTTCCTGGTTAGAAGCTAAGGGGTGTTTGTTATGATTTTCAAATCATATTCTGAATCTTTAATGCTTACACAGTCGAACCTTGTTAAAACAAATTCCAAGGGACTTTTTAAATCAATCAGTTATAAAGGAAGTTTGTCTTGTCCAAAGAAAAATAAACAGCAGGGATCCGAAATGCAGTTTATTGTAGCCGTAATTATACTCAGTGTAACAAGAGCTGGCGTGTGAAAGCCAAATTGATTTCCCACTCTCTGCCTTTTTCCTCTTATGGTTGTCATACTTACGGCGATACAGACTTTTCCCCCATTTAGCTTCTGCAACAATGGTTAAATGCAAATGATTAAAATTGCTTTGAGTGTGAACAAAATTCAATTGAAAAATCAATGTTAAAAGAGCACAACTTCTAGAAATTTGTGCTGCATTTATGTATGCCTAGATTTGTTAGAACACACGTAGAAATTGCTGAGATATGAGGATATAAATAACAGCGTAAACCTAATTCGATAAACATAAAATAAATGGAATGCCTCAACAGCAGTGCATAATAAAGAGTGCAGCTGTTTTCTGTCGTATGGTTTCCATGGAGACAAACAGGGATGAAAACAGCTCAAAGTCAAAAAAGAGGAAAAATTATGCGGCTCAACACTTGGATAGTTTTTTTTTAATATTATGCAAAATTAGTCATGTGAGATTTCCTCTCAATTTGTACTGTGAAATCGAGCGTGAAAACAGAAGATTAAAAGCTTTTTATTTATTTTTAAAATCTTTTTTTTTGCTCATTTCCTATTTCTATCTTTTTAAGTCACACAAAACAATGCAGAAAAAAATTGGTGGGTGGGGGAGGGGTGTAATTTTAAATGAATTAGACACTTGTATCTCAAGAAATGTATTCTAATTAATATTTCATGGTCTTAAGTTATTTTAATAAATTTTAAAGATCAAAATAATTCTCACGATTTTCTCAAATATTTTAGCTGAATTTTCTTAATTTCTACCTCCTACGTCAGAAACGTATGTTTTTGGCAGCATGCCAAAATAGAGTACATAGTTCGCCGATAATTGTATTTCATCCTTGTGGATTCAATCTTACTGCATCCTAAACACATTTCCATTATTTTGGAAGTCAAAAGTAATTTCAACCTCTACTACTTTAAATCAACTCATTTCATGCTTTATTTTAACAACAAATGAAAACATATATTTTTTTTCTAAACATGATGCAACATTAAGGGCCCTGCTCCACATCAGCGTAAAACGCGACCGAAACTGAAGGCAGAAACCGAAAATCAGGGTACTTTCCATAGGAACACTATTTGCTCCATTTTACGCTTCTGCTTTATTTTTCTGCTTTACGCCAATGTGGAGCAGGGCCCTAACTTTTAGATCGCAGAAAGAAAGAAAAAATAAAAAGAGCGGTAAATCACGAATCCGCGGAAGATTTTCATCCCTGGACAATGCAAAACTTCCAAACTTGATACACCTATTTTAAAGTAACAGACTATAGTTTTAAGTTTGTTCATATTAACAAGGCTCAACTGTATTAAAATAAGAAAAACCATTGCATAATTTTGGCTATTGTAAATTCCCGTTTATTTATCTTGCAAAGTCACAAATATTAATTTTATGATTGCAACACACTTCTTGATCTCAGACATGTAACTGCTTCATGTTATACATTGACAAAATTCTGCGTTTACATGAATGGCCGCTGTTCCAATATCATGAAACTCAAGTCCTGAATACTATGCAAATATATTTTGCTATGTAATGCTTTTGCATATTACTTGCTCTGTTGATATTATGGAAGAAAAAGTTGGGTAAACAAATATTAAAAGAAGGGGAAGTAATATGAGAACGCAAAAGATGATGAAAAGTTTGCAAATAATTCTTCACATACCTTTGATAATATTCTGCATAATTTTTCGCTTCTGACACATTGGCAAACAAAGGCATAACTTTGTAAATGTGGCTGATATACCCTGTAATTGCCCAACTGCATATCAGCATAGTCAAAAAAATGCCCAACCCAAATTTATTCCACCTAAAGAAATAAAATAATTAATTAATTAATGCAAAGGCCGTAACAAATAATTATATCAAAAGAATAGTTTTAAACTAAAGCTATGTGTAAAACTGGCTATTTTTCTTTCTTCTGCTTATTTTTAATGTTCAAGTAACTCCAAATAAATTAAGTACAAAAAGTCATATGTGTGATTTCATTTTAAAATTATCAAAATGTTCAAACTTTAATAGTGAAAGGAATGTTTCCTTTCGAAAAGGATTTTCAATCTGATTTTGACTAAGCAATTCACAAAATAATGAGCCACTGTATATTTCGTAAGAAAGCATCTTAAAAAGCCACTTTATAATAGTCTCAGGGCCGTATTTAAGAGGTGGGTTTTTAGGGTTCAAACCCTGTCTGAAATTTTTCATAACTATTAAAAAAATGCTTCATAGTTTCTCACTGAAAAAAATATTATTGCTATTTTACTTAAATTTTCTTATTTATTTGCAATTATTAACTGCATTTGAAACAATGAAATTATCCTTATTGAATAATTGTACAAATTAAGCATTTTTCCTGCAGTACTTATTTTTATTGTACTTACTGAAAACATAATTTCTTAACAATACACCGTTCCCTTCGAATTTTAAATGCCACTAAAAAAAAAACACCAAAATTCTTCGAATTTGTAAGTACCCAACTCCATATTTAACACATCTAATAAGTGTCTTACGATGTAAACTCATCTATGCAGATTTTATTTTTCTTCATTGAAAAGATGAGTCATTTTTTTTACAATTTTCATGTTAATACCCTTTTAACATCTATTGCAAGGGCGGCCAACCTTTTTAGAGAGAGTGCCACTATCTGTAGAGAAAAAGCTCAGTGTGCCACATTGCATTTTTCCAACCAACTGAAATTCTTAAAAAGTTAAAAATAGATTTTAAGTTGGCTGACTATGCAATTCTTACACAAATGAAACATTTTTCTTGTAAATCAAAGCAATTGAAATCAAAATGACAAAAAGATAAAACAAGTCCGAACTTAAGAGTTATCGTTAATAAACACTTTTACAAGTTCTGTCAGATGGCTTATGCTTAAAGAAGAAACAAATAACATCAAACATTCTATTCTAAAAATTAAACAGTCTGTACTTAACATGGTTTATGAGTCTGTATCTTTTTTACCAAGTCTTTAATTTTGAATCAGTTCTTGAGAATCTTAAGAAGTTTAACTGTTTTAAGTGCTATCAATTAATATTCAACGGTATTTAGATTTCCCTGCATTCATAACAAAAAATATTTCTTTAGAAGCATATTTTGAACTAAATCTACAACAGCATCAGATTGCTAAAGTGTCTAAATGTGAAAAAAATTTTTTTGGTACAAATTTGCAAATTTCTGTATAACGTGGATGACTTTCTGTTGAAGTAAGCTCTTATATTTGATTACCAATGCAAAAGGTCAGTAATTCCGATTTGGATTTCAGAAGGGTAACAAGTAGTGTCTTGCAGAGAAATAGACAAAGAATTTGAAAAGATCAGCGTTTTTTTATGATCCTGAAAATCATCAAACCTAACACTGAATGTAGAATTAAAATAGGTGTAAAATTTTTCTCCATATATCATTGGAAAATTATTAAAGTTGGGTTGATACTTTCAGTATTAAATTAAATGTTTTATTTTTTTCTCTCCAAAGTAGAGAGAAAGAAACTGAAGTCTCATCATAAAAGAATGTAGATGGCCTACACTGGTTTAGGAAACTTTTTTTGTACTACCTTAAATTTAAATTACTTAAACGCCGGATAATAAGAGATGACATAGCTAAATTCATTTGCTATTCTTCATTCCTAAGTAGCAAGTCCTCATTGCTTTCCTTCCAGACATTTTAAAAAACAATCCCTGAAATTCAAAAATCTTATGACTATTTTTCCTTTGGACAGCTATTGCACATTTCAATGAAGGAGTAACTTGCCATGCTTTCCTCTTTCTCCTGGGAAAAGTTCACAAAACATTCAGAGCTCTAATTCATAGTTTGTTAATACAGTGAACTCTACAGGGTCAACAGCAGAGAAAAAGTCTCATTCTTTGGCAAGGAGTTTGTGATAAATAATTCGATGATACTTTTGAAGTTTTTTTCCCAAATTATTTTCAAGTAATGTAACAAAAAGAATTTAAGGATCTTCATTTGTGCAACCATTCCAAATTTTGTCCAATCTGGTTTCTTAATTTTACTTGCAGAGTTAACTTTTTTTAAAAATTTCATCACTCCTAGCTGAAACTATTGCAGATCAAGAATTTCTTCTGCAGCATCAAAAGTTTCATTCGTGTCAAGCACAAATATGCTTTACAAAGCATTGTCTGTAGCGTCACAGCTTTCGTTGGATGTTCGAAGCTAACGCTAAGTACTTTGCAATATTGTTGTTAAGACAATTTGTAAGCCAGCCTCCTGACACTTAATCGTCATACTATCATTTTATTTATCAGTTCAAGGGTTTTAGTTTTGATCAATATTTTTGAGATCAATATTTTCTCCTCAATTTCAGAATTTTTTCAAAGAGTCTTAGCGTGCCACTGCTCTGCCGTGCTACATTGTAGCAGGCGTGCTGCGGGTTGGCCACCCCTGATCTATTGTAACAAAAATCAAATTTTACCAACTTTGTGGATTTCACAAGAAATACCTTTGGTAAAACCCTCCCCGAAATTAAGGTCTGGTTATGGCCCTGAATATCCTGTTTTAAAAGTTTACTCACTTAACAAAATATTCTTTTTAAGTACAAAAAAATGAAACTTACCATTCCTATTTTAGTTTTGCAACTATAAAACATTGTTTGCATGTTCGTTATCATTCTCAGAAAATATTCTATTGTATTTGCAATTAATACATTTTAGAAACTTGCAATCCTGAAAAGATTTTATACAAATTTTCTATTAACCGAGATTACCGACATCCGAGGCACCAGCAATTCAAAATAGCTCGTACAATTGAGGTTCTACTATAATTTGCTTTCGAAATTATTTTTATAATACTTGAAAAACATTTTTAGAGCATTTCAGTGATCAAAATTTAACCAAAAAACTAATTTTTGTAGATGTTGTGATAAAAAAATCTAGCTCTTTTGCTTATCCTACTATTTAGGAATAAGTTTTACTGCTTCATTCAATACCAACATATCTTAAAATTTTGACCTAACTGCCAAATTTTTTCCAAACTTGTGAATTTATTTAAAAATAAAATTTACATGCTATTCAACTTCCTAAAAAATGAAAATTTTAATTAACAAGATTAACTTACTGTAACAATGTTAAGTTTTTGAAATTATAAAATAATTGAATAAAAAGGGGGAAAAAACCAAAAGAAAAGGAAAAATGAGAAGTTATAGTATATCCTGAGAACTTAATATTTTTTCAGAAATACAATAAGCGAAAAAGCAAATATTAAAGTGATATGAACTCAAATAAATAAAAAAAATAATAATGAAATAAATAAATAGATAAAGAAAATAACTTTTTCTATACCTCCACAAAATGTAAAGAATAAGAGAGCTGATGATGAAAAACTGCATGTCATTTGCTAAGTACCAGGACCATGAGACGCACTAAACAAATAATCAATTATCATTTTATGTACATACATATACAGTACACAATGAATTTAAATAGTAAAAAATTATCAAACTATTTTTTTGCAAAAATTGGTTATAGACAATTGAAGGGTTTGGAGAATGAAGGGACTATGCTATATTTTTTGAAAATACTTTCAGGACAATGGTAAGCAATGGATACTGGTAAGAAAAAAAAACTTGTTCCATCAAAAAGCAAATGTTATTAGACCAATTTCATACCCTCACTTTCGACAAAACCAGTAAACAAAAAAGCTGCAACAATTAAACATTGAACTTTAATTGTTTGCAATTTCAGTTTTGTCACATAACTCCTTCATCTCCCAAGCCTTTCAATTATTAAAAGTGAAAAATTAATTATGGATTTCATCATATCAAGCATTAATTAAAAATAAAATAATTTAACTCGGTTTTTGGAAAGATTTAAAAGATATTAGACATCAATAATACATTAAATAAGTGAGAATATAACTTTTTTGTTTGACCAAAATGAGTTATGAGTTCAATAATTTATGCTCATCCTCTGTCGTATACAATCAGGATTATGGGGCAAAAGTTAAATCTTATCATTTTAGTAAGAAAGTTTTAACCAATGAGAGGAATGCCAAGACACATTAAATTTAAAAATTACCATTGAATTTAAAGGGAGAAAATTATTAATGTACAGTAAGTTCCACCACCAATTCTTCTCGCAGGAACCAATTCCAATATCATCACTCCAGAATGGTCCCGAAGATATATGTTTGAACAACAATGTCTTGAAAGCAATTAAAATCATGTAGACTGGTGTAATTCTGAAATCCAAAAAGAAGAATCCTTGTGCATTTTATTTTTCATAACAAATAAATAAAAATAGAAAAATGTTTATTATTCATGCTGCTAAGCAAATGCAACTGTCATATGTCTAGTATAATTTGAATGCTGAGAGATTTAAATTAAAATAGATGTGTTTCAAGTTTAAAAGTGATATAACTAATACAAATACATAAACGACAGGCTCTGTGAGCGGCTTGGTTGGTCCTGGTCAATTTATAGTTCAAAATAAAGATCAATGGCCTTTTTAAAGCTATCCACTTTGTTATTCATTACAACCTCTTCCGGTAGGCTATTCCAAGGGCTGCTACAATTTTTAAATAGTAATCCTTCCTAATTTCCTGGTCAGCTTGATGATTGAATAGCTTAAAGCAATGTCCTCGTCCCACTTTCCATGCTAAACTTTAACCCAATAACTTCTTTCATTTTGATAACTTTAAATTGTTGAATCATGTCCCCCCTGACTTCCTTTGTTCAAGACTACACATAAGCCTGAAATAATACTCTAAATTAGAAAACCCATGAATTAACTTTGTAGCCCTAACTTGAACCCTTTCCAATAAATTAATATCTTTCTTAAGATTGGGAGCCTAAAACTAAACAGCAAGCTCCAAATGAGGTCTTGCCAAATTTCTATATAAAAACCTGTTTACCAACTGTTTTGAAAGAATCACAAAAGCAACAACAAATAATAGAAATTACTTGAAAATCAAGAGTCACAAAAATAACAATAAATGATAGGAATTACCTAATAAATCGATGAAGGCATAACTTAACAAAACTTATTTTCCCTTGTTTTCTGTCTGCTTCATCTAAATACAAGTATGACAGTAAAAATCCTCTAAAAAGTAAAACAAATTCTGAAATAAAGAGCATTTGAAGTTATACTGTTAAAAGGTTAATGAAATGCACCTCTAAAATCAATTTTGGAAATCAAAGCAGATAAACGACAAATGTAGATAGTTACCATTTAAGACAATTTTAAAAATTATTTTTAACCCTCGTGGGTCCCTCCCATTTCGATTACACTCAAGACTCTTGGGGGTCATAAACGATCCCAATGTTTCCTTTAATTAATTTATTTTGCATTATTGAATGTTACATGCATTTGATAAGTTCACACACTTTTTAGTGATAAAAAATAAATAAATAAAAAGAAAATTTAGTTGATGCATTAAAAATATTTATTTTAGGGCAAGGATTGCAATAACTGTAGATTTATTTACACCCGTTATAGATCGGAAACAATTGATTTTTGTAAGTGAATTTCAAACAGTTATGACATTTTTTGATACAATTTCTATTCAGTTTTCTTGGATAAATGCTGCAACATCCTCTTTTTTGGCATTCTGGGAAAGTAACCCCAAGGATCTTGTGGGCAAAATCTGCAGAAATTTGTGAAAGATAAAACAAAACAATAGCACTATTGTGCATAAAAAACTAAAAGAACAAAGTCACAAAATGCCATTAAAAACAAATGGTTGATTAACAAGATATATTAAACAGAAACTGCATGGAGGTCATAGGGGGGGGGGGTCTCAGGGACACACGAGGGTTAAACGAAGAAAAAAAAGTATGTATATGCAATGCAGATGTGTAGGTCTGCAGTATTGATTTAGTCATTTTATAAACTTTTGAGAATTGGTTGCTTGTACATAAAATTTTATAGCAAAAACTGTTAGGGTAGAAAAGAAATAAAATACAGTTTTAAGATGTTACTTCAGAACTGAAAAAACAACTTTGCTCCTCTTACTTCTGATAAGAAAAAAATAATTTGCTTGTTTGGTGTTTTTATGTGTTTCATTGCAAGCAGTAATGTTCGACATCACGGACTAAGTGTTAATCATTTCCTCACGGTCAGAAATAATTGAGAAACTCTTAACAGATGATTTTTTTAACATTATGACAGCAAATTTCCTTTAATTCAGACATTTTTAACTAAATCTAGTCAGAAGTTTGGACAGATTCTGTACTCCTGCTACATGTTTAGTTACAGAACTGTTGCACAATTTGTATTATATAACAAGAATGAGACATAAACATTTAAGCTCTGTAAATAGATCCACAATTTTTGCCAATCTGAACTTTTACGATTATCACATAATTACATTGTAAAACTAAAGTTCAAAAATATGTATATTTACCCAATCAGAAAAAAGGAATCAACAGAAAAAGTGCCTTGAACAACTATTTGAAAAGGCAAATTGTTGATGCTTTCCCACAACTCAACATAGTTTCCTAAAACAGAAATTTGCAGTTAGCTTTTTAAAAATCATGCACTTTAACCTCATTATACTCAATTTTTATAACTTTGCTTTTTCAAATAAAGGATAAAAGCATTATAATATCAAAGAGTCTTTAAAATTCCAGCAAGTTCACATCTGGCAGCATTAGTCCATTTTATTTTTGTATTTGGAGGGTTTTTTGAAATTATTAATTTCAATATTGTTAAAAAATATTTTCTCATGCTTATCAATCACAAAAGAGTTTTAGGTATATACTAGGAACTTCTGCCTCTTTCTGAAGAGGAAGAAAAAAAGGAAGTCTGATAGTTCATACGCAAAATTCATACAATTTTCTCAAGGAGTATTCAAGGACTTTTCAAGGCTTAAATAGCTTTTCCAAGGACTAATTTGAGTTACTTGGAAGAATGAACTTTTTTACAATTATAAAATAATAAGTGCTGATTTTGTTCCAGGTCACTATAAAAGTTTCAGCATTAGATAAAACCCTTTACACCACACTATAAAAGCTTGAAAATTAATATTTAATAGTGGGCAATGAGGATCAGCCTGACTATAACTTATCTAAAATAATACCAAAAGTGCAATATTTGCTCCAGTTTGAAAAAAATTGAAGATCTGACGCTGTACAAATAAAATTTGAAATTTTAGAAGCAGATGACTATTTTAATTCACTTTTTGCAGTGTTCACTATTTTATTTATCAACCTGTTGATTACAAGTGATACTCATATATATAATTGCTCCAAATATAAAGCCAAACCATTTATGCTTGTTTTATCTTTGGCCACCTAAATGGCAATAAATCAGGGACGTCATTTCAAGTTTTTCCGGGGGAGGGGGGGGGGCATAGGGTCCAAACACAAAGCAATTTCATCGGAAAACATAAAAAACCACGTTCACTTATATGTAAATACATTGATTTCTCAAAGCCAGGGGCGTTGGGGGCAATTGACCCCCCTGCCCCCCCTAAATGATGGGCCTGCAATAAACATTAGCAAATAGTTCTCTAAAACATTATGCAAACGTATAGCTGGTCTACCTTCACTTGTGAGATACATGTGCCTCAGTTGTACTCAGCAACCTGAAGATGGTTTGATACAAAAATATTGAAGTTTAAATTCAGGTTATTTTTCAGCTCCTTCACATATACAGTAAACAGTTTAAAATTCTTTTTAATATCAAATTTTTTTGCAATAAAATATAAATTTAATAAAAGTAAATGTAAGTGATTCAAAAAGAAATCTACAGTAATAAAAATTTTAATAATGTTAAAGTAAAAATTAGCTTTTGCAGTGCAAATAATAATTTTGCATAAGAATAACTTCAGTGTTAACATAAATTGAATGACAAGTCGGTAAATAAATTTTGAGAGACAGAAAAAAAGCAGTACTCACCAATTATGTCCATGTTATGAACATAAGTGTGGCCTAAAATTATCCATGACATGCTTAGTACTCGAATGCCATGGATGCAAAGGAATTCGTTCTTTGAAGTTTTAGTGTCCAGTATCTTTTTCATATTAGAGAATAAGCAGAAACATTGCAGAACATGTTTGATGTCCTCAGCCTTTTCTGTAATAAATAAATATATTTTGAGATATAAAAGAACATAAATTTGAACATTATTGAATACTTCAAACATAAATAAATAGAAAATAAATAAATAAATAATAACAAGTTTAAAAAACTATAACCCGACTACAAAAAAAAAAAAAAAAAAGCACTGAAAGGTAAGAAAAACAAGGTAGGTGCTATTTAATATCATCGTCGTATTAAATAAAACTAGAGGTTTGATATCTTAGCTATATCTGTTTATTTAGTTCTAAGACTTGAACCCTCTGCAAGTTCCACATTAACAACATAATTCAATTCAAATGCTGTAGTCGTGCGTTGTCAACTACAGAAAACAAGCATTTAAACTTGATACACAAGCAAACATATTAGTTTGATCTATATATATACAAGAATGGTAAATTAGGTTATAATGTTATTCTATCAAATTGTTTTTCTGTAGTTGACAACGCACGACTACAGCATTTGAATTGAATTATGTTGTTAATGTGGAACTTGCAGAGGGTTCAAGTCGTAGAACTAAATAAACAGGTATAGCTAAGATATCAAACGTCTTGTTTTATTTAATAAGACGATGATATTAAATAGCACCTACCTTGTTTTTCTTACCTTTCAGTGCTTTTTTTTTTTTTTTTTGTAGTCGGGTTATAGTTTTTTAAACTTGTTATTATTTCTTACTTTTTACAGATTTTTTGGAGTCGGGTTACAGGTTTTTAAAACTTTTTTATTTTACTCCACTGTATATTAGCAAATGAATATACATTAAAAAATTAAATGTACATAACAAAAAAGGATGAAACGTTATTTGGGTACTTTTTATTGAGCAGTGTCAAAATTTCTCAGCCTTTCCAATTCCATCAAAGACGCTCAATCATGAGGGTTGATTAAAAGTTTCCGTGGGTGCAGATCGCTTATAAATAAACCCTCCAATGTCCTTACCCTACTTAATGCGACGTAAACTTGCCCTTTGCAAAATTCTTTCAACGTCAATTACTGCCTCATTCAAAGTGCTAACTAATTTCATGCTAAAATCTAGGTCATCCTTAAACTGGAAATTCATAGTTGATTGCGACTTTTGTTTGAACTAAAACACACTTGGATATGAAAATATCGGTTAAAATCGGTGCTTGTCTAGGAATAATCGCTTTTTCCTCTTGTTAAATTCTAGTAAAAAGTAGTCTATGACACTCGAGACTCGAAAACGAATCGATTGGCACCTCATTCATCAAAATCAAATGAATAGTTTAGGAGCTACGGTGGAACATCCTTAACCACAAACATAGCCAGACTGCTAAAAACATAACCCTTCCTTTAGGCTTTGCCGTAGTCGGGTAATGAAACTTTTGCCTATTTGAATACAAGTTTTCACGTCACGAGAATCAAGTGTTGTCAAAACAAAAACCTTAAAATTCAAGTTTAACTGGAAAAATGCATGTGCAAAATAATGAATTGAAACAAATATTTAATAACTATCTTCTATATACATATCGCTTTGAACTAATTTCATGCTAAAATCTAGGTAAGCCTTACACTGGAAATTCATTGTTGAACACACTTAGCTCCGAAAATATCGGTAAAAATCGGTGCTTGTCTAGGAATAATCGATCTTTTCTCTTGTTAAATTCTAATAAGTAGCCTATGACACTCGAGACTCGAAAACGAATCGATTGGCACCTCATTCATCAAAATCGAATGAATAGTTTAGGAGCTACGGTGGAACATCCTTAACCACAAACATAGCCAGACTGATAAAAACATAACCCTTCCTTTAGGCTTTGCCGTAGTCGGGTAAAAATCAATGGTAATATTAGATTATTTTCATGCAGTAAAAACTTGTTTTGTAAAAATAATTTGAAAAAATAAAATAAAATAAAAGTCTGTCATTTATATTTTCCCATACTTGAGGATAAGTTAAAAAATTGCAATGAAAGGAAACAATTTAGTAAATGCTTTTCAGATAGTCACCATAAGATTTAATTTATTAATATTACTTTTAGTCATTAATTTGTTGGAGTAACCAAAGTTCAAGCTACATTACAAATCAATTTGTCATTAAAACAAAGATAAATGAATTCCTAAATGTTCATGTAACATGCACATCCAAAACATTTAGTTAAATTACTTTGAATGGTATTCGGAAACTTATTTCCTTGAAAGTCAGCACGAAAATTTTTACGATATAAAGATTGTTCATCTTCACATTCTTCATTCTCCCAAGAATTTATAGCATTTTGATTAATGAAGTTACTAAAATGTTCATCATATGCTATGAGATTATCACATGTTTGAGCTTTAGAATCAGCACTGATGAAATTTCGAAGATGCAGTACCACAGAAAGAAGTGTTGACAGCAAAACTACAAACAGATATACACCAATTATTGACCTGTAAAGAAAATGAGTGATTTTAGTTCCATATATGTTTAAGCAAAAATTTTATTTAAGGACAAAAGATCGTACACTTATCTGTTACAAAATATTTAAGTTACAAGAAGTACTATTGTTGGAACTTGTTAATTCAAACGCGTTTCAAAAAAATTACTGTTAAGATAAAGAACTTTATGTCCTGTTGTTTTCTGTTAATTTCTTTAGAAATAAGACAAACTACGGTCAAGACAAATGAATTTTAAAGGTCCCATTTAGCCCATATTAACAAGGTTTGACTGTATCATGCAATAAATAAATGAATAAATTTTACTTAAAGCAAGCATTTTAAATAGAATTTGTACAATTTTGAGAGAATTTTTAAGTCAAGGATAAAAATAAATTTCTCAATAACACAGCAAAAAAAATCAGTAAAAAAAATTAATATAGCAATTTTGACAGTGTAAAAATACAAAACTTACAAGAAAAAAAATGTTCCAGTACCAATTTCAAAATCTTGAAAATCACATTTTAATGATGACAACTGCAGATAAGGAAAGTATCGCTTCATGGCAGTTTTGGCTAGAATAAAGAAATAACTTTTTATGTTGCAAAAGACAGTAAAACATGTTGTTTTACAAACAATGTACACAAAAGTTTTGTTCATTAAACAATTGAAAATGTGTGACAATAGCAAACAAGAGGATTAATCTTCTCATTCATTAATCTCATTTCAGCATCAATTTTAGCGATATATATGGTATTTGCAATATTTCAGTAGTTTGTTTTTCAGATCACACTCCACAAAGCATGGCCCTTGGTTGAGTAAAAATACAAATACAAATGCGACGACCAGCAGCAGGCTCTGGGCCCAACTAGGCTGGTCCTAGTCAAACTAAAGACCCCAATGAAGATCAATAGCCCTCTTAAAGCTATCTACTCCACTACTCCTTAAAATTGAAAATGCCTTTCACAGTCTAAAACAGTCAAGCTTTTGCTTGACTAAAACAGTCAAGAAAGAGTCTTCTCTTTTCCACTTCAGATCATTCTTAATCCTAATTAACATTTGTTTTGTTGATTGCTCTTGAAGTGAGCATAATTTGTTGAGGGTTTGAATCCATTAAAGAAAATAATAAGGATAAACAGATTATATTTTTTCTACCGCATGTATTTATTAAACATGCTTTCTAATGGGGCTGTATTAAAAAGACTTACCTTTTGCAGACCTAAGGTAATTCTGCCCTATAGCATCTATTCTTTTATGTGGTAACACTATATCGGAGATGGATGCGATTACCACAATAATTGTGACATCCAGTTTCCCCATCAGATGAAAGCACCTGGGCTTTCTTCAATGCAAAACTCCACCAGGAATTAAATTTTACCAAGAATACTCAAAGCCAAACAAGCACTTGAGAGATCTTTTTCATAAGACATGGACAACAGTGCAAAAATCAACGGTATACATGAAACTCACAACGATGAAAAGGAATTATACATACGATGGAATAAGAAAATAACACTGATTTTATAATTTTATGAATCAATGACTTTGAAAATATTTTATTAATTTTCCTTTTTACTTTCTTCTATGCAGTAAAGGAAGTATTGTGATTGTGAAAAAGATTTAACTCAAATTTCAGTCTAAATTTTGATTTCGCTTAACCCTCGAATCAATGTTGAGTAGTTTTGTCGACCCGTCAGCATGTGCATAGGTACCTACCAACATATAAACAGCCTAAAAATCCTTTTGACTATCGCCGAGTTAATTACGACGAGTATTCTCATCATGTCTGTATGTACATATGTATGTGCTCAAAAACTGTACGTCGTAGGAGTTTCTAGTTTGGTATGTAGGGGAAGGCTCTGAGGGGGTCTAGTTGTTCACCTCCCCTTGTGGTTGCATTTGAATTTTCCCAAGGGACTCTTTTATCCCTTTTTTGAGGTAAATCAATGTTAATTTTAATGCAGACTAAGTGACATAATTTGGCACGACCACTTGGCGATATATCGCCCAGCTTTCAGTTGGCATGGCGTTTGCCACCCAACTGGGCAACAAATTTGCCGAAAAAAATGCTTTTTAAAATTTGGGTTTAATTTAACGCTATTTTGCAAAAGATCCATAGAATGATGTTAAAATTGGCAATATTTAAAAAATGAACCATTTTAAAACATATTTTTGCATTGATTCGTGGAAAACTAAGGGGGTAAACGTTTGAATTGTTATCTTGTTGGATGAAAATGTTCCACAGTAAGATTATTTAAATTTTGTGTAAGATCCAAGCAAAATTGTGAAACACCTGTTAATTTTATAATTAATACTTTGTCATTTTCTGAAAGCCTGTCAATCACCCCCCTAATTGTTAAGAACATGGAACTTTACTTAACTGTCGAAAACTGATAATGATTTAATCTCTTTAAATGTTAAGAAAACATTTATGTGTAAGCAATATTTTATTAGTTAAAAAAATAAATTTCAAAGAAATAATTACCTAGAAACTGCTCCACTCCATGTGAAGTAGTCCTAGCAATATCTCCTTTACATGTATCGGGCAGACATACTCCAGTTCTAAGAGGTAGATGTTGTAAAGGTACATTAAACTATGAACACAATGAAAATAAATATCAAACTCCAGTCAAATTAGATGATTAATATTTAAAAAAATGTGAAGTGGACACAAATGATATACTTTTCTGTTAAAGGTATGCATGTCACTTGGTTTTAATGACTTTTTGACTTTCTACCTTAGTGACAACAGAAAAATTGCTTAAAGCGATTGGTGATATCTACAAATGTGCGGCAGCACAAGAATTTAGAACTTGAAATTCGAGACTGTCGCCAACTATGAAATACTTAGTTTGCGATCAAGATAAATAAATTAAAATCGCCCAAAATTAAAAATTGCACTAAGTGACCTTTAACAGAATAAGTATCCTGATAAGCTAGTTTTTTTACTAACTAAAAAGGAATGGGTGACCCGGCTCGTATGCTATATTATAAAAGCAGTCAAACATTTTTACTAAAATATGAGTAGTAAAATTAAAGCACAAATAAAAGTGGTAAAAAAAATTAAAAACAGAGAATTTTTTTTTTTTTTTTTGAGGCTACCAGAAAAAATCCTTTCATCAGTGCGATAAAAATAGTTGCAGAATATAATGTTGGAAAAAGCAGGCTTTGCCTTGGTAAAAAACCTTTTCTTTGCTAAAAGTTTTGATTAACCTAATCAGGACAATAAATTAAATTTTTTTCAAATATCATACACAGTAAAACCTGTGTAGTTGTGTGGTGCATTACTTTGATGGTATACTTTGACAGTTGGTCAACTTATAGAGAGTGGTAATGATTAATGAAAACTTTTTTTTTGTCATTTCTTGCACCATTAATTCATTTTTCAACAATTGAAACACTTTAAACTCACTTTCACTGTTAAACATTACTTTAAAACAATAAGAAAAAATGTTATTTCAAAACTTTTAGAGATTATTAACCAGAATAATGTACAAAGTAATTCAAATTTAAAATTTCTGTAATTCAATTTAAAAAAAATTCTTAATGTGTATGAAAAGTTACTAACTTGATATTAACAACTAAGAGTTTGTAGTGTTATGAACATTTTTTGTATAGCTACCAAAATAGAGCCTATATTTATAACAAAAAAAAAAATGCTCTTAAGTGTGTAATATAGTTAGGAGGAAATAGTTTAACTTTTTTTTAAGGTTAATGTGTGATATTGTTTTACAATTTACATGATGTTTAAATTTAAAAAATTTAAATCCAAGATTGAAAAATAAAAAAATGTTGATATGCACTATCAGGGACCGCGCTAAGGATTTTAAGTTGTTAGCCGGTAAATTAGCCAAATTTCAAAAGTCTTAGCCAAACTACGAGAGTTTTAGTCAAAGAATTTTAATTGTTTGTTTTTTTAATGTAATAAGTGTATTTTTCCCCTAAGTGAAAATTTTTGACAATTTTCCATTCGCCAATAATTTAGCCAAATCAGAATTTTTTTCGCCGAATTTTCTATTTTATCGCATTTGGCGAGGTGGCGAACCCTTACCGCAGTCCCTGACTATATATTTCAAAACTAGTGATTTTTCAAAAATCTTAATTATAGTTATTAAGTGTCAGAGCATGAAATGGCTCTACAGTTATTTCATCACTAAGTCAAAAGAAAAAAAAACTACATAAAGTCTTCATGTTTTTCAGTTGACAGTGTATCATTTAGTGCTTTTAAATCAATTACTGAAGAATAATTTGAGCACCCTCATATGTATGCAGAAAGTTTGGCTATATTAAAAGCAAATCTCTTACACTCATGAGAGTACTAACTGAAACTTTTAGTGAAGAATTGCAATTTCTTGGTAACTAGATTCAAATCAGGTGGATAAAATTAATATATTTTTAAATAAAAATTTGAATATTCATTCAATAAATAAGTTCTAACTTACTTTTTTTAATTAATAAATAATTTCTTCAATATATTTCATTCTGTTTTTGATGCTTACTCACAAAACAAAATTTAGTTTTGAACACTCTCTCTTTTGGACAGTTTTGGACACGGCGGTTTAAACCCTGATTTTTACTGTCGTGTCCAAAACCTTGCCAACCCTGATCTATCCCACTGCACTACACATAAATTGAAATCTATGAATATGACTAACTTATCCCCAACGAGCTAACTCAAAGTCGATTCTGTCAGCTAAATTGACATGCCACGAATTATCTCGCAGTTGGGTGGGCAACGTGTTATATTCACTTTGTTTTCACATTCAAAAAATAAAGCTAATTATCAAGTTTTATGACTAAGATATTATAGACTGCAAAATAAAATAAGTGAAATTACTTACATTAGAAGGCAAAGTTATATTCCATTCTGCTAAGCAATACATTCCATGAAATCTTGCATCAGTTTCATTTCCATTGTTTGAGGCATATGTCTCTAAGCATTCATTATATTTTCCGATCCACATAAAATCTCCAAGCAAGATACCACTAGGTACCTTCCCATAGGAATCTAATACTATTTAAGAAGAGATATGACAAATGAATCTGTTTTGAAAGTCTTCTAACAACGAATAGTTTAAAGAATTTTATATAAATTCACACACATGATCAAAATAAAAACAAAAACTAGTACACTAAACTATGAGTAATGGACTGCCTAAAGGATTTTTTTAAAAATTATATTTCATTTCATTTGTAAACAACAAAGAGATATCAAAAAATCAATAAGATTTTTTAAAATATATTTTTTTCTGAACTAAAATGAGGTGAGTATTCATTACTTACTCATTTTAGAGAATATAAATTACAAAATGAATTTTAGGGAAGTTATTGTCTCATGATAAAATGTTTTCTACGTTAATTATCATTCCATTACATACTATTTGATCATGTATCCGGGGCTCGTGTTAAGCATTCGCCATTTCACTAAATGCTATAAAATCATAAATTCGGCACAAAAAACTTTGATTTGGTTTGAGTATTGGCAAATGAAAAATTCTCTACGATTGCCACTAGAAACAAAAATATATAAATTATTATAGGAAAAATGTTAATTAAACATATGTCAAAATTGATCTTTGACTAAGACTTTCAAAATTTGGCAAAGACTTTTGAAATTTGGCTAGTTTACTGGCTAACAACTTGAAATTCCTGGAGCGGACACTGCGCATCACACAATATGATACCAAAATGTTCTTTCATTTTTCAAAGATAAATCTATTTTCTTGTCTGCATACCTTATAAACAACTCTGTTGGTGATGTTAATCTAAAAATAAGCAGTACACCGAAATTGTTGAATGAAATTAAGAAATTAAACTATATGGAGTTATTTATGCATTCAATGCTTAAACTCAATACGTAGCACAAAAGCTTTCACTTGAACTGAAGTGCTCTTTTATCTGGAAAGCACCTCGATCTTTCTCTGTATTTTGGGGAAACACTGCTATAAAGTCCTTTCTTGTTTCTTTTTAGGCCAAGTTAAAATTTTTAAGTTTCAAATTAATAATGAGTGACAAAAGTGATACATAACTCTGAAGTATAATAAATGAGCATTAAGTGCAAAACATTAAAATAAATGACAAAATATACATACAGCGGATGGCCCATGGTGAATCCAAGTTCCTTAAAATAAACAGTATATCTTCCAAACATTTAGTTTGATTGGAAATATATGTTCCGAAAGAACTTGCATTTGAAATCGTTAAAATCACTAATAATAAGTAAGATGCAAACACGCATTTCATAACGAGATTAACCAATATGAATGATAAAATTTTGGAAAATTAAGTAAATGGATAGTTCTGGTCATAAACACACTTTGAAGCGCAAAAACAACCACATACATTCGGATCTCCGAAAAGACTATTGAATGCATTTTTAAGATTAGAAATGAGGAAAAGATGCCAATTAAGAAACACAAGGTCAGTTATCCGCATTTCACAGCAATTCAATAAGCTTAATGAATTTCTGACAGATGTTAATATATTTCCGTGTTCCTGTGCTATGGTGTTGTTACAAGCTGCAAACCACAAACTTTACAAAACTGCCGGCAGGAAAGAAAACAGAAGTAGGCTACACGGTTTGCAGCTAGTAAAATTAACTGCATAGAAAAATATTACTATTATTTTTATTTATTTACTTTTTTACATTTTCATTTCTTTTTACACACTTTAATTCTTTTAAATTATCCATACAGCATGTACAATTTGGATCTGTCTTGGGTTTCAATTTCAAATGTATAGTTCTTAACTAATCGCGATTTTCCTTGCATCACGTGACTTAAGTCCAGTATTACATTTACGTTGCAAAATATGGAAGAAAATTTTAAATTTTTTTAAAGCTGTTTTTTCATATTTTTCCTACTTGAAAAGCAGCAATCATTGAAACCTTTCATCCTTTCTAAAATTATAATGATCAAATTTTCTTTTTGCTGGACTACAAGCAACTCCATGTTTACAGTATGTTTAACATGGTAATGTCAGTGCGCAGTTGTTTTTTGCCCATTTTTTTAAGTGTAGAATGTATTCCGAGTCTTGTGAAAGTCTTCATAACAAAACAAAAGGAAGATACATTGATAAAATCAAGATCATTAACAATTAGGATCCTTATTTATTAAGCAAAAATGAATTTTCAACTGAAGCGCGTCTAAATTGCTGTACAAATACAAAAAAATCTGGTATGGACCCCACACTACTTTCTTTCACGTGAAAATTTCTTAGTAGTTACCTTAAGTGTTAAAAAAAGTGCTTGCAGTGAGCAAGGTAACAATTCAAATATTTACTCCCCTAATCTGCCACGAAACAATGCAAAAAATATTTTACAATGGTTAATTTTCTAAATATTGCTGATTTTAATATCACTCAGTGAATTTTTCGCAAAATATCGCCAATAGCGCCAAGTTGAACCCAAATTCAAAAAATAATGTTTTCGCCAAATTTTTCTCCAACTTGGCGGCATACCGCCAAGTTGGCGACAAATTAAAGTTGGCGACATTAAAGTTGCTAGATATAGGCAATGGTACGACTGAAAAACAGACTTACTGAGTGCTGACTATCATCAACTCAGTGATGTCCCCCATCACGAGGACCAAGTAATTCCTCCTTGGACTATTCAACTGCAATCATAAGGATGGTGCAAAACTAGACCATCTCATATGCTACATACCAAGCTAGAAGACTTGCTACTGTATATAGTTTTTGAAGTTATGAGGATATCATACGTACATACAGACGATCACGATCATAAACTTGTCGTACATTGAACTCGGTGTTGAAAGGTTTTCGCATGCTTATGCAGTGATATTACCATGTTCCACGTGCTGACAGGTCGAAAAAACTAGTGAATCATTCATCTCGGCTGGTGAGCAAATCAAGATGTAGAGTCAAATTTGAGTGTTTTTTTTCGAGTCACAATACTCCTTTACTACGTAAAGTAAGTATATAGTGATCTACAAAAAAATGTTCACTCAAATTTCGGTCTAAATTTTGACTTTGCTCACCCCTGAATGAATGTCGCGTAGTTTTTTCGACCTGTCAGCACGTGCATATGTACCTAACAACATACAAACAGCCGAAAAATCAATTTCGACCACCCCGAGTAAATTACGACGGGTTTTCTCGTGACGTCTGTATGTACGTATGTGCGGATGTATGTGCGTATGTGGCTCGCATAACTCAAAAACTATATGCCGTAGAAACTTCTAGCTTGGTATGTAGGCTCTGAGGGGGGTCTAGTTGTGCACCTCCCCTTGTGATTGCATTCGAATGTTCCCAAAGGGGTCTTTTTCCCCTTTTTTGGGGTAAATCAATGTTAATTTCAATACAGACTCAAGTGATATGAATTGGGCCACCACTTGGCGACATGTCGCCAAGCTTTTGGTCGCCAAGTGTTTGACGCCAACTTGGCGACATATCGCCAAGTTGGCGACAAATTTGGCGAAAAAATTATTTTTTGAATTTGGGTTCAACTTGGCGCTATTGGCGATATTTTGCGAAAAATTCACTAAATGATATTAAAATCAGCAATATTTAGAAAAATAACCATTGCAAAATATTTTTTGCATTGTTTCGTGGTAGATTAGGGGAGTAAATATTTGAATTGTTACCTTGCTCACTCCAAGCACTTTTTTTAACACTTAAGGCAACTGCTAAGAAATTTACACGTAAAAGGAAGTAGTGTGGGGTCCATACCAGATTTTTTTTTTTATGAAATCCCGGAGAGCATTGTTTTGTGTTATCAGATAGAGCCCTTTTTTCTTCGAGCCAAAGGGTTTGCTACATGCGTTCTTGTTCCATTTTTCTCATCTCTATGGCGTGCCATGAGCAATATTAATCTTAGTCAATTAATGTAAAAATATCAATAGATAGAGTAGAAATATGTCTGTAAATTAAATATTTCCCAAAGCCTGAAAATGGTCATGCAAGTTTAAGCTGCCGGTTATGTTCCTTTGATTTTGCAGATGCCATGAGAATAAATCTAGCTGTTTTTCATATTTATTTTGATTAAGAGAGACTAATTTTTATCATCGGGCTACAAAGCGTGTCTAATTTGCGTTCATTCAAACCTTAAACTCTCATTTGGCTCTTAAGCAGAATTTACATAAAAAAAGTTCTCTTTTTTTACTTCCTTTTACGTAGTAAAGGAAGTATTGTGATCGCGAAAAAAAAATCACTCAAATTTGAGTCTAAATTTTGATTTTGCTCACCCCCGAATGAATGTTCAGTAGTTTTTTCGACCTGTCAGCACGTGCATATGTACCTACCAACATATAAGCAGCCCAAAAATTCTTTTCAACCACCCCCGAGTTAATTACGACGAGTTTTCTCGTGACGTTTGTATGTACGTATGTGCGGATGTATGTGCGTATGTGGCTCGCATAACTCAAAAACTATATACCGTAGAAACTTCTAGCTTGGTATGTAGGCTCTGAGTATGGTCTAGGTTTGCACCTCCCCTTGTGATTGCATTCGAATGTTCCCAAAGGGGTGTTTTTCCCCTTTTTTGGGGTAAATCAGTGTTAATTTCAATGCAGACTCAAGTGATATGAATTGGCGCGACCACTTGGCGATATGTCGCCAAGCTTTTGGTCGCCAAGTGTTTGACGCCAACTTGGCGACAAATCGCCAAGTTGGCGACAAATTTGGCGAAAATTTTTTTTTTGAATTTGGGTTCAACTTGGCGCTATTGGCGATATTTTGCGAAAAATTCACAGAATGATATTAAAATCAGCAATATTTAGAAAATTAACCATTGTAAAATATTTTTTGCATTGTTTCGTGGCAGATTAGGGGAGTAAATATTTGAATTGTTACCTTGCTCACTCCAAGCACTTTTTTTGACACTTAAGGCAACTACTAAGAAATTTACACGTAAAAGGAAGTAGTGTGGGGCCCATACCAGATTTTCTCTTGAGCAATTACGATTGCTGTTTGTTCGCACTCGATCGTAGTTTGCGTTCTCTCCTTTTTCAGAGGAAAGGAAGTGCGATAAATATCATAAGAAAGCTCCTGAGAGACTGAATAAAAATCAGGTATGGACCCCACGCTACTTCCTTTTACGTGTAAATTTCTTAGTAGTTGCCTTAAGTGTTAAAAAAAATGCTTGGAGTTAACAAAGTAACATTTCAAATATTTACTCCCATAATCTGCCACGAAACAATGCAAAAAATATTTTACAATGGTTAATTTTCTAAATATTTGCCGATTTTAATATCATTCAGTGAATTTTTCGCAAAATATCGCCAATAGCGCCAAGTTGAACCCAAATTCAAAAAATAATTTTTTAGCCAAATTTGTCGCCAACTTGGCGATATGTCGCCAAGGTTGCAGTCAAAACGGCGACCAAAAGCTGGCGACATATCGCCAAGTGGTCGCGCCAATTCATATCACTTGAGTCTGCATTGAAATTAACACTGATTTACCCCAAAAAAGGGGTAAAACACCCCCTTGGGAACATTCAAATGCAACCACAAGGGGAGGTGCACAACTAGACCATCCTCAGAGCCTACATACCAAGCTAGAAGCTTCTACGGCATATAGTTTTTGAGTTATGCGACCCACATACGCACACACGTACATACAGACGTCACGAGAAAACTCGTCGTAATTAACTCGGGGGTGGTTGAAAAAAATTTTTCGGCTGCTTATATGTTGCTAGGTACATATACACGTGCTGACAGGTCAAAAAAACTAAGGAATTTTCATTCGGGGGTGAGCAAAATCAAAGTTTAGACTCAAATTTGAGTGATTTTTTTTTCGCGATCACAATACTTCCTTTACTACGTAAAAGGAAGTAAAAAAGTTTTCTCTTTTCTTTCTTGAGCAATTACGATTGCTGTTTGTTCGCACTCGATCCTAGTTTCGTTTTCTCCTTTTTCAGAGGAAAGGAAGTGCGATAAATATCATAAGGAAGCTCCTGAGAGAATGAGTAAAAAGAGATCTGATGCAAAATCTCGTTAACACGATAATCAATAGTAAGATGAATCTAGTTCAGCCTTTTTATGTTTTCGTCGCCGCTTGCTTTTTACTGTATCACGAGCTCTAATGTTTGCTTTTGCTGAATTTGCTTTTGGAAATGAAAAAGAGAAAATATGTGATTTTGAGCTGAAAATAAAATGGTGTTTCATTTAGGAATTCTTTAGTTGTGAGGTAACGTATCTAAATGTGACTAAAGTTCTATCACCACTCGTGATTCCATAAGACATAAAAAAAAAATTAAAGTTGTCGAAATTAATTTCAATCTTTTATTTTGTGTGAAATCATGTTTTTTTTTCAGGAGATTTTATAGATGAAGTTAAAAAATAAAATCTTCTCTAAATAGAAAATTTCTAGATTACTAATTCTCATCTTTAAGATTGATGTTATTTCATCGTTATCTATACTAAGAATATCAAATACGAATGAAATCTAATGATGCAAAATATCCGTTCAAGATCCACCAAAAAGTAACGGAGCCGTATCTTTTTCCGCTTTATACGGATACGTAGAGCCGCTATATAGACAGGCCGACGCATCAAGATTAAGTTTCACCACTTTGGATCCAATTCATTTACTTTTATTTTCAATATTTTATTGTTGCGGAGTAGGGTTACCAGAAAAACGTTTTGGCGCATTGCTAAGCTTTGCCAAATCCAAGTGCCGCTAATAATTTCTCACAGTGAAAAATTACAAAAGCGCGATTACTGGCCAGAAAAGACAACCACTCAAACACCCGCTGGAGGGGCGTTACGGATATGGAAATACAACACATCACTAGTTCTAATCTGTTTCTGCAAATATTAGCAAAAACTTGGTGAGCCTTTGGTCTTTAGTTTCATGTGTATATACAAAGCTGAATGAACATTATGGTACTTCGATTCTGTTTTTCTTCCTTGAAAGAATTAAATCTTATTGTTTCGAATTTCACTTTGATTGTTTCGCAAAGGAGTGTTTCTTTAACCGCTATAAAGTAAGTTTTACAGATTCATTAAAAGCATTGTTTTACAATTGTGTTATAGCCCTTTATGGTGTAGTTACTAGGACATAAATCCTTTTTAAAATCGCTTTCTGTAACAAATATTGTCAGTTGAATTCTAGAGCAGTTTGAACTTCTAAATTTTGTAGGTGGAATGGTACTTTTCCGTTATACGCACGTCACTTGCCTTTGCACTTTTTTAATTTCTACGTTGGCGAAACCCGGAGAAATACGCTTACATCATCAATATTTCTCCCCTTTTCTCTTCTTTATAAATTTTCATTTGAGATTCAATACAAAAATTTACCTGATTATTTTTCTGGTAAATGGATCGTTTAAAGTAGATTGGACGAATTATTTTAATGGAATTTTCTTGCCAGTTAACCCTTTCATCAATCATTGGATGAATCCTAGTTTAAGGTCCGGCGATAAATTATTAAATCTGGCAACCACAGAATTATCATTGGATGATTGGATTGTTTGGCGATTTTAAGCTACATGATTGCAACCTTAAGCTATAGTCTGAAAAAAATCGCCAAACCCGGACCCTAAAGTGGGATTTTACCCGGGATTCTAATTAAAAATAACTTAGCTTTTCATTGCATTGATTTTTCGAAACCTTTAGGATACAAATATAATGTGTTTCGATAAAATAATAAAATAAACCACTGGGACACATAGGTATTTCGCAACCTTTCCAGATCTCTGGAACTTTTGTATTCAAAATAAAAGTATTAGTACTAACGGGGTTAACAGCTTGTATTTTTAGGTACTTATCCGTTAGCCGGGAGCAGGCGAAAGTTGCCAAATAATGTATTGCTAAATAATGTAGAATTCTGCCAAATTTTTTACAATCATATTCGTTTACAGTTGAGCGTTCTTTTGCTCCGTTGACAAATTTGTCATTCGCTTCGCTTGGCGACCTTTTAATTTTTCGCTTGCGCCCGACTAACGGATAAGTACCTATTTTTACTTGGAGCTGATTCTTTTTACTTTTCATGGCTTAATAAAAAATATAGTGGGTTATTTTTTAATGGAACTTTTAGTTTTTGGAAGAATAATCATAACGTGGAACCGCCTAATCATGGGGGAAGATTTGAATAATTGGAAAAATGGCGATCTTGATTCCTTTTGGCGTCAAATTTTCACACCTTATACCTGCGCGAGGAATGATTTCCCTTAAACAAATAAAGCAGCGTTAACAAAGATTCGTGAAAAATCTATTTGCATACACATTACCATTATGCAATAGGGTTACGAAATAAAGTTGTTTACGCCAGATTTTGACGACAGTGCCGATTTCCCAATTATCGAAATCGCCCCTAACCATGCATGGAACATGCCAAATTGGCAAAGAAAATCCCATTGCTGCAATTGAATTGTAATTTAAAATGGATACTTCGTCTTTCAAGGTGCGTTATTAGATTTGGAGAAGTATTTACCATATCTTGATTTAACCATTTGGTGAATTAGTTTTTTGATAGAACTTTTATTGAATGACTTTTTTGTTTAAATATTTAACCTTTAATTTTTAATTTCCTTAACGTTGTTTTTGACACAGTTTGAATGGCAAATAAAAGCTTTGTTTTGATTAGTTTGCAAAAAAAAAAAAAAAAAAACTCTGTGAACGTGCCAAGCATTATTTTTTTTGATAATTCCTCAATTTTACAATATATTGGAATCATTTAAAAAATACATGCTGAATTTTGATGTGGCACTTGTAGCATGGAGATATTACTTCAATGATGGAGATTTTGGCCTGCCAGCTATATCGGTACTTACGTATTAACTCCACCGCAGGAAGATATTTGGCTGTTTATGTGGCATTTTTTGGCAGCTTTATATGACTGCTTGCGCGTGCAAGCAACAACCGCCAAAAGAACCGCAAAATCTGTAGCTGCGGTGGCGTTAATACGTAAGTACCACCATATCTTGAGCAATTCCATCTGATACCATGCACATCACCTACTTCCTCGGTTCTCGGAGGAGCAACCTTACTAGGGATGACAATCTCCCACACTAGTCCATGCCGAGCCAGCGGCTTGCCGCTAGGCTGGGTCTTATTTCAAGGCCTATGGCCTTCTCGCTGTTAGCGACTCTCTCCTCCCCTACCGGCAGGAAAAGGCTTGCTGGTTAGGCGCTCCATAAGACCCCTACCATGTTAAGTTTGGCCCTAACAGTAGGTCTCTTCCTTGCCCACTTCCGGCGCGAAGTGAGTACAGAGCGTGGGGCAGGTCCCTCGCTCTGCCTTTGAGACTTAGGGTAATAATCGTTCGATTCTGGCGATTTCAGCAAGACTGAACTACATTACCGTGTTGGCTTTAGCAGTCTAAAATTTAACAACAATTGAAAAGATTGCCAAGAATATGAAATATTCAAATCTTGTCCAAAATTCAATTAAAATGCTAAAATTTTGCAAAATAAATAATACAAACCGTCAAAAATCAATGAAAGTTCAGTTAAATTCAAAATAATCTGCCAAATAAATTAAACAAGCCATTAAATGACATTAAGAGTGTCCTTATGTTTCTCTAATATCGCCAAACAATTCCGTAAACCAGCTTTCCGGTGAAGTTCAGGTAACAAGTGAGGTCAAGACCCGTTTAGTTTTGTCCGTCAGAGTTAGAAATTACTCTCTTATATTCAGTGTCTTCATTATTTAAATGGAGTTAAGAATGCCAAGTGCCTGGAGCCAACTGTGAATAACTACTCTGCTTCTGCGAAAAGAAATTGTTCAGGATTAACAGAAGGAATGTATTAAAATAACCTGACTTTTTTACATTCTGCACAAAAAAGCAAAACTTTTGTTCTTTCTAACTCTCGGTACTTATGATGAACTGAAAGCATCTCTTGACTCCCCAATGCTATGTGATTCCGAGTTATGTAGTTGTTCTCTATCACGTCTTACGGATCAGCCGGTTCAGATCCACGCTGTATTTACATAGAAGATTCTTTTATGTTAAAAATCTTTTTTTTTTTTTTTAAATAAATTCACGGATGTATGAAATTAGGTGCTTGAGGAGTCAAGGGCTCAGCCCCAAATTCTCTGGTGCGAAAGTGCGATGTGATGTTTTTCTTGCAGAAATCTGTCTTCATTGAAACACTTCTACACAGAATTCTTCTACAGTGTTCTAGCAGTATTTTAATAAAGAAAATAAATGTGTTTATTGTTTATTTTGTTTTTGCAGGAATTACTACAAGAGTCAATTACTATGTCAGATATTGTAAGTACATGGTTTGAAAAAATTGCTGATTGGAAAAGGCGTAGGGTAAGTAATCTAATACCTAAAGCAACCAGAAAAATAAGCAAATTACGGTTATCTGTTCAACCATCTACGTGATGAAATGGCGATTAACCACGTCCAACCAACGCCTCCTAAATACTAAATGCCTGTAACTTTCTGGTTTTTAGCACAGAGCAAAATTTCATCCTTGGTTCACTATACACTGCCATCTACCAGAGTTCTTCGAGAAAGAGAAATTAATGATTGGTTCATTTCTAAATTTAAATTTAAAAATCAACCAATCAAAAATTTTTTTTCGAATATTGTTTGGATCCATCGCCAATAGCTGCAAAATGCCCTTGGTTCACGATACACTGCCATCTGCCGGAGTTCTTCAAAAAATGAACGATTGGTTCATTTCTGAATTTAAATTTAAAAATTAACCAATCAAAAAATAACAACGACATTATCGGATTGCCGCAAGGTGGCGTTTAAAGTTGAACCCATCTCGACGGCAGCGAAGCAAATGTTATAGGCATTTAGGAGGCGTTGGTCCAACTGGAGGAAGTTGGCTATGGAACAACTTGGTAAAAGCAACACCTCCTAAATATTAAATGCCTACTACTTTCTGTTTTTTTTAGTACAGAACAAAATTTCGTGCTTGGTTAAAGAAGCACTGCCAGCTACCGGAGTTCTTCTAGAAAAAGAAATCAACGATTGGTTCATTTCTAAATTTAAATTTAAAAACAACCAATCAAAAAATTTAATTTGAACATTGTTTGGATACATCGCCAATAGCCGCGAAATTTCGGGCTTGGTTCCCAAAGCACTGCCATCTACCGGAGAAAGAGAAATTAATGATTGGTTCATTTCTAAATTTAAATTTAAAGGCAACCAATGAAAAAATTAAATTTTTAATTGGTGAAGCCGCAAGGTGGCGCTTAAAATGGAACTAATAACGACGGTGGTAGCGAAGCAAATGTAATAGGCATTTAGTATTTAGGAGGCGTTGGTAAAAGGCAGAATCTGGCGCATCTATTCGTTTGCAGAGATACCAGAAATGGAGGCGGTTTATATAGAAACGAAGGAAACATGATCATCAAAATCACAACTCAGTTTTCCTCCCCCACCCTGCTAGACTCATTTAGATAGAACTTGACAATAGTCCGGGAGCTAACTGTCAAAAATCAATGGAATACTGCAAATCGTGATAAGAAGATGCCACTTGGTAGGAATGTCGCTAATGGCTATACAATGAAATTAAGACCCAGAGGCACTTTCAAAAACCGTTTTAATCCAAGATGGCGGCGTTTTTCAAAATGGCGGCCTATGCTACTGCTTTTGCAATTTAACTCACACAAAAGAGGTTTTTATATCAAATTATATGTTTTTCAGGCCAAGGATTTCATTTAGTATGTTGAAAAAAAGCTAAATGTTCATTTTGATGTTTATTTTTTTATTTATTTTTAAGAATTATATTGTTTACGAGAAGACTACATGTAGTATCCAAAATCTTTTAGAAAGTTAGCCAAATTGCGACCGAAGAAAATAAACTGGGAAACCTGGTGCGGTGGTAACCTAACCATGCTCAAATTAGTCTCCTAAGAACTCCACACACATCTCCCAGCGGTGCTGCTATTGTTAGAAGCATTCCGAGAAGGCCCGTTTAGTCTGTGGAGTTAGCGACAAAAACAGCCGAAATATTTCACTTCCGGATACCAGTGTGAAATTTGGTACAGAGCTTATGTACATATATAAGAACAAAAAACCGCCGGAAGACACTTGATCAGGGGTCATGAACTCCCGTGATGACGTCATCAAGATGGCCGCTTTTACAGGTAAATACGTTCGTTTAATTGCTTAAAACTCCATCATAGATTGAAATATTGCAAAACTCAAATGTATCATTTGAAAGCTCTTTGAAAGAGCTATTTGGAAAGATTTAATTTTTCTTTCTGAGGTCAAGGTCCAACCTTTAATGACGTCATCAAAATGGCCGCTTTTACAGGTAAATACGTTTGTTTAACTCCCCTAAAACTCCATCATAGATTTAAATATTTCAAAACTCAACTATATCATCTGAAAGCTCTTTAAAAGATCTATTTGGAAAGGTTTAATGTTTCTTTCTGAGGTCAAGGGCCCACCTGTGATGACGTCATCAAATGGCCGCTCTTACATGTAAATACGTTCGTTTAACTGCTTAAAACTCCATCATAGATTGAAATATTGCAAAATTCAAATATATCATCTGAAAGCTCTTTAAAAGAGCTATTTAGAAAGATTTAATTTTTCTTTCTAAGGTCAAGGGCCCACCTGTGATGACGTCATCAAAATGGCCGCTTTTACAGGTAAATACGTTTGTTTAACACCCCTAAAACTCCATCATAGATTTAAATATTGCAAAACTCAAATGTATCATCTGACAGCTCTTTGAAAGAGCTATCTGGAAAGATTTAATTTTTCTTTCTAAAGTCAAGGTCCCACCTGTGATGACGTCATCAAAATGGCCGCTTTTACGGGTAAATACGTTTGTTTAACTCCCCCTAAAACTCCATCATAGATTTAAATGTTTCAAAACTCAACTATATCATCTGAAAGCGCTTTAAAAGATTTATTTAGAAAATATTTAATTTATCTTACTGAGGTCAAGGGCCCACCTGTGATGACGTCATCAAAATGGCCGCTTTTACAGGTAAATACATTCGATTAACTCCCCCTGAAACTGCATCATAGATTTAAATATTTCAAAACTCAACTATATCATCTGAAAGCTCTTTAAAAGAGCTATTTAAAAAGATTTAATTTTTCTTTCTAAAGTCAAGGACCACTGTGATGACGTCATCAAATGGCCGCTTTACAGGTAAATACGTTTGTTTACATTTTCAATTAAAATGTTATAACTTTTCAACTATTTGTCTTAGAAAATAAAACTAAGCACTATAAAATAGCTCTTTTAAAGCGCTTTCGGATGATATATTTGAGTTTTGCAATATTTAAATCTATGATGGAGTTTTAGGAGGAGTTAACAGAGTCATTTACCTGTAAAAGCGGCCATTTTGATGACGTCATCACAGGTGGGACCTTGACCTCAGAAAGAAAAATTAAATCTTTCCAAATAGCTCTTTCAAAGAGCTTTCAAATGATACATTTGAGTTTTGCAATATTTCAATCTATGATGGAGTTTTAAGCAATTAAACGAACGTATTTACCTGTAAAAGCGGCCATCTTGATGACGTCATCACGGGAGTTCATGACCCCTGATCAAGTGTCTCCCGGCGGTTTTTTGTTCTTATATATGTACATAAGCTCTGTACCAAATTTCACACTGGTATCCGGAAGTGAAATATTTCGGCTGTTTTTGTCGCTAACTCCACAGACTAAACGGGCCTTCTCGGAATGCTTCTAACAATAGCAGCACCGCTGGGAGATGTGTGTGGAGTTCTTAGGAGACTAATTTGAGCATGGTTAGGTTACCACCGCACCAGGTTTCCCAGTTTATTTTCTTCGGTCGCAATTTGGCTACCTTTCTAAAAGATTTTGGATACTACATGTAGTCTTCTCGTAAACAATATAATTCTTAAAAATAAATAAAAAAATAAACATCAAAATGAACATTTAGCTTTTTTTCAACATACTAAATGAAATCCTTGGCCTGAAAAACATATAATTTGATATAAAAACCTCTTTTGTGTGAGTTAAATTGCAAAAGCAGTAGCATAGGCCGCCATTTTGAAAAGCGCCGCCATCTTGGATTAAAACGGTTTTTGAAAGTGCCTCTGGGTCTTAATTTCAATGTATAGCCCTAAACAACATTACCACCAAGTGGCATCTTCTTATCACGATTTGCAGTTTTCCAACAGTTAGCTCCCGGGCTACAAGTCTTAGGCCATTTTTGCACCGCTAATGTGATCAGAGAATAATAAGTGCTTATCAGAAGTTACTTTTTAGTTTTCTTAGAAAGAATAAGCTGTTAAAAAGAACAACAGTTTTACCCTTGTTGAAGATAGCTCGTAATTCTTTTTTTGAAACCGTAAAATTAACTTTTCAAATGGCCTCAAGAGGGTGTGCACTTTGTCGTTAAGTGTTTATACGGTCATTGGCATATTGGTTCTGTCTTTTCAGAAAGAAAGATTTCTTTGCCTAAATGAATCGACGTCCGTCGGGTGGCCTAACACTGAGTCCTTTCTGAAAAACGAAAATAATTTTGTAGGCCGTTTTTGATTGATCCTAATACGATAAAATTAAACGGTACCGCCGGGAACTATAGTCTCTGTAACGGATAAATGCATTATTGGAGGAATTATCTCATGTCGTGAAACGTGTCAAATTGAAAAAAACTTTTCATAGCTGAAACAGTTACTGCCGATTTCGCTCCTCTTTCTGTAATTTATCATTTCAATGGAATATTTATTGTTTTTTAATGACTTGATATATTTATTTGGTCTATAGATGGCCTACTTCATGGCTCAGTTTAGTTATTTGGTGCATTATTTACCATTTTAATGAAACTTTAAAGATCGCTTTTCGAGGAGACACACACGAACATTAGAGTAAAATATTTCAAATTACAGAGATTCTGCCGTTGCCGTACTAAAGCTCACTGCGTCAGCAGTCAGTTAAAAAAAAGAAAAAAAAAATGCAGCTTAGAGTTCCGAAGTAATTGAACAACCCAGGTATGAAGTGGTGTCCGCCAGCTAAACAATATGTAGGAAAAACATTCCTAATGTAGCAATTTCTCTTTGATAAGCTTTTAAGCCAGGTGCTCAAAGTTTTTCTCAATGTAATTCATTCATTTTTCATCTAAAACTTCTTCCTCACCTTTATTTATACATTTTTCCGCGTCTGAAGCCATTGAACTGCTGTATTTCCATTGCTAGCAGACAATAGTCTGACGGCAGAGCCAACAGCTATTCATTAACGTCACTAGTTACACGTTTTGATATAAAAAAGCCTGCAGATTAAAGAACTGAACTTGATTTCAAACGACAACTTTTGATGTGACCTCTTCGACCTCATGTCAGTTCCTTCCTTAGATGCTTCTTTTGAGCTATACAGGTCACAATTTCGCTCGGGGGATTTAATTAGTTTTTTCTTTTTTGAAGTTCGAAGTAACACGGAAAAACGTGTTGTCATTTCCCCAGAAAGTTGAAACGGTTTACCATCAGAAGAGTTCTGCCGCCTTTAAAAAAATAGCATGCTCACCAGGAAGTTTTTAAAAAAGTTTTACCCACTGAGTTTTTTTTTTTTTTAATGAATGCTTTTTGCTTGTACGAGAGTAGTATTGGAAAATAATCAACGGGTGGAAACTAGTCACGGGTGCCGTAAAGTGCACCTACGCGAGTCAGGCATAATAAATTTTACTTTAAATATTGTTTTTACAGTAAACCTTCAATAATCCGGACCCTTTTAAACCGAACTTTGTTCAATCCGGACAGCTATTTAGATGCGGTTTTATATTTAGATGCGTTTAGAGCGAGCCTTTCACTTCACTTTACTTCACTTCACACACTCCAGGGTCCCCCGTACCTACCACAACTCGTGGTTTAACCGGGATAGGGCCCTAAAGAGCGCTCTTTTATCTTTGAACCAGAACCATGGGTCGAGCAAATCCTTGGCCCGGCACCCCCAGAGGTATCGTTTCACTTGGAGGACTTTGTGACTACGACATTTTTAACGTTCCCCAGCCACCATTAATCAAGACGGTGGATCATTGATCGGCTGGGATCGAACCCGAGTCCCTCCGGTCACGAGTCCAACGCCTTACCGATCGGGCTACCACGGCCCATATAATGGACCTTTGCAGGCCGTAGCTTGCATTTTTGTAATTTTCTCCTACGCAGTTTTGTATTTCATTCCCGTGGATTCAAATTCAATTTTTTCCCGCGCATAGTAGTTTGTTGATGTATCTCGGCTCAATCTATAGGTTACTTTGTTTAATCCGTAATTTTATTAATTCGCACGACCTGGATCTCCTTCTAGTTCGGATTATCTCAAAACTTAAAAAATACAGATTCAGGGCAAACTATGATACGTAATTTCTCTATTTTAACAACCCCACTGCCATTGCAATAATGCTATTGCCTCTATTAGTATAAAATTAAAGAAAGCTCCTAACGTATTAGCTAGTTATCCACATTGGAGGAGTAATTATTATCTAAACTATTTCAAGAGAATTTTGTGCTTCGGTCAAAATTAACTTGCCGTATAGGATCACTTTGAATCAAGTAAGAAATTGAATGTGAAACAAATTTTTTAATACTCTAGTAAGAAATCTTTGAAACAAAATACATAAATAAATAAAATTAAAAGCAAAAAAAAATAAATACAATAACGTAAAATAAAACAAATTAATAAAAATAAACTAAAAAAAGACTAACACAAAAAAATAAAACAATAAAAAAATAAATAAAAATACTTGATAAAAAGATGACGGGCTATGTTTCTCTGTTTATTTGCAACCGATGGCTAGAAGCCCCCATAGCACCTACAGACCTGAAACTTGGCACAAAATTCGAACATATCCCCTCGAAAAGCGCCTCGAACGCCGAATTCTAACTTTCGAATTAGTTATTTTTAACTTAATTGATTAGTCTCAGTTTTGGTGTATTTCACCTAATGTAGCGATGTATAGTGTTAGAGGGAAAGCTTTTTTTTTGGGAAAAAGCTTTCCCCACCCCCTAACACTATACATTGCTGGAAAGGGTTTTTTTCAGAAAAAGAAAGTTTGGCACGTTTCTCTCCGTTAGTTCCCAAACAGCACTGCTTTGTCCTTTGGACGTCCTAGAAATGTCATTTCAGGACTAACTCAAAATATTAACTCATCCTTCGGACGTTTAAATTTCATCCCGCGGTAATCGAGGGACAGCCTAGGGACCGTTCAATGTCCGCGAAGTGTTCTTCCCCAGTTGGTCCCTGTATTGTCAGCAGCCATCCCGAGGACTTAAGCCTTTCGTGGTCCTCAGGACGTTCAGAAAACATTATCCCCAGGTTGTTAAAATGATGTCAGACGTTCTTTTATTGGCTATTTTTAGGACGAAGCTTTTTGTGCAGACGTTAAATGGACTAATTAAAATGAACAAAAGACGTCCTACGAACTATAGCCGTTCAAATTTTGGTTCTCTTTAGAACATTAGACGGACTATACATCAAGTGTTCAACGAAAAATTTAACTTATAATTTGGCTGTCTACAAGTACTCGAGGGATCTTTTACATACCGCATAATCATACGACATTAGCGCTGACAATTTTCTGCATCATGAAAATCCAGTGACTGGAGCCGGATTCGAACCCGCGCTTTTGGGCGTAAGAGGCCAGCGTCTTATCCACTATACCACTCTGTCGGCGGTAAAGTATCATAATTTCAATCTTTTTGGAATTAAAAAAGCCCTTTTGATTTCAGAAATAAAAAAATAATGTTAGCTATCTTATCGGCATTAGGGCATTTCTTCAACCTTGATGCGAAAAACTATTGTTTTGGAAAACTATTTCAGAACTATTTTTAAAATTTCTAAAAAATATTACATTAGTGAATGATTTTTAAGTAATACTAATACAATTCAAATATATTTGAAAAAAAAAAACCCCGTATTTTTGCCCTAAAGTAAACTATTTAAGAATGATAATAACAAATTTCAAATGTGTGTGCTTATAACAGAAAATGGTGTATTTACTTATTTTTATTTTTATTTCTTTTACAATTAAAATGTGTCAATTTAAAAAAAACGTCTAATAAATTTAGGGATAGTTTGTTTTTATAATAATTTAAAACTAAAATTTTTATTTTAGAGGTTTAAAGAGAAAAAAAAAAAGTCAGTAGAATTACATTTTACATTTTATAATGAATTTAAAAAGAAAAAGAAAGAAAAAAAGCAAAAACAATCATCATTTAAAAAAAAAATTCTTCAGGATATACTGTAGTGTATTATTTATCCTAGTATAAACTTTAATAAATCAAGTTCAAATTTTGATGTTTTAAATTTGAGAGAAAGAAAGCATTTTTGGCAATTTTTTTTTTTTTTTAAATTTTGACCTCTATCAAAATTTGCAAGAATTTTGACTATCATGAGCGTTTTAAAAATGTATGTCCATTTCCACACACAAAAATTCGAGCTAAATCATTTTTGACTCTTAAAATGTTCTTCTACTTTTTTGTTTAGTAATATGCTTTGAAAATATTTCAACTTTACTTTAAAAAAAATCCAAGTTTTTCGGAACAAATCGCCCACTTTTCCATTTAGAATAAAGTATATTAGAAGTCCAAAAATTTCATAGATGAATATGGAAAAAAAAATTCACTTCGTACTCACCACTTTCACTCAAAATACGAATTTTCGAAGTTAAATAAGTAGGTCCTATTATCGACTGATTTGACTCATTTGCAGGACATCCTAAGAATGAAGACCGCAGGATGTCAGAAAATAAAGTCCTTCGTACGTCTTGAAATGTTGCAGTTTACTTCAGGCTATCCGGAGGACAAAATAAAATTTGTACTTGGGACGTCCTATATGATGCTCCTTAGGATGACCTCATATCATCAAATTGTACAGTATACCATGACATAATTTTAAAAAATATTTCGGACAATTACAAGCTTGTTCTGTATTTATTTGGTTTTTAAAATTAGTTGCAGAGCTACTTTGAGCTTCCCACTTCATATTTAATTGTAAAATTTTTTTTAAAAAAATGTATTTTTTCAAGGAATTTTTTCCTTCAAAAATTTGTAGCATATTTTTATGTTTAGTTAGTTTAAATACATTATTTTCATGCTTTGTATAAGTTTTGTGCATCATAGTTTACTGTCATTTGTAGTAAATTTCATTGAGAAAATAAAAAATAAAATTTTCCCTACAACATGAAAATAATATCCTAAAAACAATTGATTTTGTTGAGACTTGGGACATCCTTAGAGATAAGTTCCCAGGACATCTGGAAAAAAAGTCCGTGGTACGTCCTGAAAGGATGCGGATCACTTTTGGTCATCCTTAGACCTAAAAAAAAAGTAGTCCGTGGGACGTCCTCGGAGGCGCATCTAAGGATCGCCAAATTTCATCGATTTTGACATCGGACCAGATTCGGACGTTCAGGACATAAAATGAACGTCCATTGGACGTTTCGTGCTGGCTGGGTTAGAACAGGAAATATTAATAACTCGAATTTAGTCAAGTTTCTAGTCTTAACTCTACACGCAAAACTGAAACACTAAGTCCATTTCTCTGACAAGCTGCCGGCTCAACGTGCAGCACTTAATTTTTTGCAGCTTTTTTTTTTTTTTTTTGAAATCGACCGCAATAAAAAACAAGAAGTGAAAGAAATTATCCTACATGGTTTAAAGTAGCCTTTAATGACTGAATTGTGATTTTTAAACATAATTGCGAATATCAGAAATGTTTACTCATTACTGTTAAGGTTCGTTAGGTAGGTTAAAATTTCATAGTGGACCGTAGCTAGGTGTATTCATAAAATGGTTTCTTCATTCCACGTCTTAGGAATTTCACAAAAATATATTTATTCAGTGAAGTAAATAAAACCGAACTCTTCACTTAAGTAGATAAAATCAAACTCTTGACTGACAAACCTTTAATTACATTTTTAAGTAAGATGTAAAATAATATTCTCCGCCAACAATGGGCGAGAAAAACAACGCTCACCTTCCATCAAAATATTTAAACTGTTCTAACTCTTTTCTTTTTTTTTTTGTTGCCATTACAAAAAACAATTGATAGCGCAGACGATAAATAAATCAAATAACACAAAGAAATATGAACATCGCAGACGATTTATAAATTCGCAACAATTACTATGTTAAAACTGTGGGTTGCATGTGGCAGTTTTTAGGCTGAAACGTTGTAGCGCCTGCGACAACACATGAAGGGCGCCATTAGACTCCCTATGGCACCTACAACCCGTAGCTTCAACATGGTAGTTTTCGCACGCCAAACCATAAAAATAAACGGTACTAACCCTTTAGATTACAATTTTTTGGATGATTCGCAGTTTTATTCAAAATTTTTGGTCCATTAAGTTTTAACGAGGAAAAAAAACCTAGCCACATTTCGTTTATTGGGATTTTAATCGAGCTCAAAGCTTAATACAGAATTGGTGAAAAAAGAAAAAGAAGAATGATAAATTCATATCAATTGACACATTTCATATCATTACACAATGCAATTTCATCGGAAAACAGTGAAAACCACGCCTCCTTATATGTTAATATATTGAGTTCTCAAAGTCAGTGGGGGGGGGGGGGGAGGAGAGGAAGGGCAATTGACCCCCCCATGACCCCCCTTAATAACGGGCCTGATGATAAACTGCAACACAAACAAACAAATAAATAAAAGATATTTGACAATATTGAACTTTTGTTTTGGTAGTTTCCGTGGAATTATAAAACTGATGAAGTGGATGCCTTGGACATCTACCAGATTAATAAGTTTTTGATTGAATGGGAAGAAGACGAAGAAGTGTTTGATATGGAAGAAACTTTCCAAAAGTGCTGCTTAGGAGCAAAAGTAAGTTGCTAGCACTGTTTGACAATTACATTTGATAGTGCGAAAGTTATGGCACAATAAATGCAGTTAACTCCTGATTATCCACTGAATGAGGTGTCGCTGTAATCACGGATAAACGAATAGCTAAAAAGAATCAACAAACTCACACAATACATTTGAATCACAGCTCAAACTATAACATTGAATGTAAAAAATATTTTTAAAAGCTGAAAACGAATAGCACACTTATCAATTTACAATAACAATTATAAAAACCCTATAATACTAGCATATACCTTACATTTTTATGAGACAGCCGTTTAATTGTTCATAAACTCTTCATTTTAAAACTCTTCTTCACAAAGTGGTGTATCACCCTACCTAAATATCAACCCATTAATTCATAGCGTCCCTTTTTAGGGACGGTCCAAAAAATTGTCTGAATTTTCCAAAAATGAACATTTCAACCAAATAATAGTGTTCAAATAGTACCTTGGTATTGTTTCAAGTCATTATCAACAGATTGCAGCCCATAACCATTGTAAAGTGTTCTGCAGCAGTTTTAATATGATCTTTATCAAAAATGACATCGTTCACAATCCCAAGAAAAAAGCTGAGTTTTCAAAGTTATTCCCAGCTTCCCAGTTTATGTAAATTGCTGATTTTATTTCTTCTTATAAAATGTCTTTTTAAATATTATATAGTAGGCAGAAAAAAAATTTAGTAAAAAAGTATGTTCCCTCTGGGGTCTATCGTAACTTTTAAGAGACGATTTTTCTTTCCTCAATAAAAAAATTATTTTTTACATAATATTTTTTTATTATTTTTCCTGTCCATTAAACATTGTTTGTAACCAGTATACAAAATATCTTTGGAAAAAAAGTATCATGCATTAAAAGGTTAAAAAGAAAGAAAAGAAAAGAAAAAAAATTAGGTGAAAGATCCGTGAATAATCGGGAGTTACTGTAAAAAAACAAACTCTTTTGTGAACTGTTCTAAAACCTGTAGGTTGTGCAAAAAAAAAAAAAAAAAAAAAAAAAAAAAAAAAAAAAAAAAAAAAAAAAATCAGGCCTTAATACGCAAATTTAAAGATAACAAATTTTTTTATCCTAAAACTGGGAATATGTTACTTGTAAATTTGGCTTAAAACTGAAATAAAACAAGAAGAAAATTGAACTGAAAATTACTCTTATGTGGTCAACTATTGGACAGTATAATTCAAATGGTACAAATGCCATCACCACCATTTATAATTAATGCTGGGGAAAAAAGGGAAGCTTTCGATGGCTATGTATTAAGGGGTCTAAGGAGTTTTAAAATGAAAATTTTTTGATTTTCTGGAAAAAATGTATGTCATGTAGGATTTAATTCTGAACAATTTGATACCTCATTTTTTACTAGAGGCAAAAAATTTTTTGAGTTATCAAAAAAAGACTTTAACTATCCCGAATGAGTTCAATGTTAACAACAGCCGTTCAAACCTCTTTTTTTCAGAAGTCGGTTTCACGCTTTGCATGCATGATAGCTCAAAAAATGTTTCATTTATGTTTATAAAATTTTGCATGCACGTACGTATAGCCTATCTTAACAATCTGAACCAAAATTTTTTTCAAAAATCAAACTCAGTTTTTCAGAAAAAAAAATTAATCCCCCCAGATTTTGGTAAATTTTTATTCTTATTTTTTAAATTTCAATAAAAACATTTATTTTTCCTATTTAAACTTAAATTTAGGTTCAGATTGTTGAGATAGGTTATATGTACGTGCATGCAAAATTTTACAAAAATCAATGAAGCACTTTTTGAGATATCATGCATGCAAATCGTTACACCGACTTCTGAGAAAAAGAGGTTTGAACAGCTGTTGTTAACATTGAACTCATTGGTGATAGTTAAAGTCTTTTTACGATAACTCAAAAAGTTTTTTGCCTATGGTAAAAAATGAGGTATCAAACTGTTCAGAATTAAATTCTATATAACATATATTTTTTCCAAAAAATCGAAAACTTTTCATTTTAAAACTCCTTAGACCCCTTAATATATAACGATAAAGTAATAGACGTAACTCCTGAAATATTTTTAAGTATAAAGCTTGTGCAAACTTTAACAGGGAAATTTAGATTTGAAAGAATTTTTGTATAATTCATTTTTTTTTCTTTTGTAGTTTATTGAAAATATTAGAGAGGCATTAATTTCCTGTCCTTACGAGACACAAAAGCAAACTGAACACTGGAAAGAGGTGATGAATTTCATTTTTTAATTTAAAATTATTACTTTCACTTTAAAATTATGCTTTACAATTATACTTTCAGAAACGATAGAAAAGAATTTTCGTGAAAATATATCAATTACATTGGGGAAAAATTTATGTTTCTCAAAGATTTAAACAAAGAAAAAATTTCATTTGAATTTTTATATCTTGAATTCAAAAGATGTTTTCGCAATGACAAATTGCGATAGGTGTGTGTTTGTAGTCGATCATGTGTTTGAGTGTTGCTACGTCTGTGTATGTATGTGTGCATTGTGCAGGACATGGGTGCATACAACTAAAAACATGAAGGCGCCGGTGGACGTCGCAAGATGTGGAACACCGGGAACTTTGAGAACAATTTGAAAAAGGGACAACACGCCGTCTGAGGTCCAAAATAAAAATAAATAGTAATTTGTCATTGCTAAAAAAAAAAAAAAATCAACCCAAGTAGCATCAACTTATCGGATTTTTCTCGGCCGATCATCGAACTACTCGAAAACTGATCCCATAACGCACGATCACATCGTTCCGATCAGTATCTGAGCACTGTTTTCGATGAGTTACTTTTCATCTGAAAGCGATATCCTTCCAATCAACTTTCCCGATGAAAATAAGCCGAGCTATATTCCATCGGAAAACGATATCCTTCCGATCAAGTTTCTCGATGAAATTCATCGGCACGGGACTGTTCTGCTCGTAAATTGCTCCAAATCTCATCGTATTTCGAGCAAAACTCATCGGATTTTGCTGCTCGGATTCTGTTTGGCCGATGACACATATTGGAGCAATTCCCGATGAGAACTCATCGAATCATCGACCGATGAGAATTTCACCGGGTTTCGATGAATGGCCGATCATCGGCCGATGAGATTATGCTGCTAGAGAGAATGGTATAACTACAAGAGTTTCACGCTCAATGACAGCTGTTTCTCGAAAAGTTATTTCGTATTTTACACGTCAAAGACCCTGAGTTGAAAAATCTGTGTTTCATTAGCAGTGGCAATGGGTGTAGGCAGGTGGTTTGTGGAGTTATCCCACGGGGGGGGGGGGGAAGAAAGGGGCCCTCTGGGGACCAGAAAAAAAAGAGGCAACACTTTGAATGTTTTGCGTTAGCATGAAGTTTATACAATTTTCAGAAATCTTACATTTTTTTTGTCTATCCTTCCTTTTTCAGATCTTATCCTATGTCTCAGATCTTCCTTATTTCCTTGTCAAATAAAAACACATTTGTAAACACATTTTGTGAGCTACACATTTGTAAAGCTTATTTTGCCGACTACTAAGGAAAAATAGACAAACGGTTTTTTTTTCTAGAGAGCCCCGTTTTTCTACTTCTGTTTTTCATAACATATTATTTTTGTAAAAAACATTAGAAAATTAAAACGCAATTGGCTCGGTAGATGAGTTAGAATCTGGGCCAAATAATATTTTGATAGATTTTTTTCTTCAGCAGAATTCCAGTTCAACCTACCATCATCATATACATCATTTCTCAAAGATGTTTTCTTTTAAAAAGGGGAGGGGGAGGAAGTACATCATAATTTTAGATATAATTTATCAAGCTTTAAAAAAAACTAAGCCATCATTAATTTTAAAGATTTTTTCACCGATATCAGTGAAAAATTATCAAGCGACTCACAATTTTGTAAATCAAAAATTACTTTGGAGAAACGTGTTTTAGCGTTCCTTCTGTCTCGCGCTTCGCACTATACTACTCTACCCAAGTTGCACACTTCGTTTTTTAAAGGTTGTAAAATGGTTATTAACGTTGTAACAGCGGATTAAAAACGTTTATAAAACGTTTAAACGTTTTTTGTGCTACCTGGGTATACTACACTGCAAGGTTTCTTGACAAAAAACATCGTGATGTCAGCGTGACGTTAGCCTATAAAAAACGAGCTTGATAAAACGTCACAGCCTACTTGGCGAATTAGAGGAGATCGCTGACTGCTTGTGAGCTCTTATTGGCTCTGCCCGTAGTGACGTTCAGTGTCAACTTAAATTTCTGTTTAGTATAGTGAGCTAGCAAACTTTAATTAATGTTGTTTAACAAAAGTTTGCATGATGATATAAAAACAGCTTACGAACCCAATTTGGGGTTTTGGAGTTTGAATGCAATTGAATGCAATGAGATTTATTTGCAAAAAACTTTAATAATTTAAGTTCTTTTCGATTTAGAGTATGCAGAACGTGAAAGACGTCGTTAATAGTAAGCTAAATCTCATCTCCTTTCGTCTGCTGCAGGTAAGCTTCATTCCTTTTTGGAAATATTTTAGGAGAGATAAAATATGTACTGCATGTTATCTTTATAAACTTGTCTTTGCACTAAAAACTATGGTATGTGTATGGAAGACAGTTTTTCTAAATTATTTTACAAAAATCAATGCAGAAAAAACAAAATATCCCTTTACATAAAATGCTACTTTTTACTAGAGCAAAAAATTAACTAATTCATAAAGCTCGTTATAAGAGGTTGACTCTAGATGTCCCGTACGTGACGCAAACAAATAAGTTGAACTTCAATAAACAGAAATATTTGTTAAATTATAACTGTCAGGAGTTTCATTGCATCAAATGTAAAGATTAAAAAATATGTTTACTTCTGTTTAGTTAAAGCATAAGGTTCTAAAGTAAAATGTCGGTGAAATTATCGACTCTGATTGTCTGACCCTGTCCAAATACAGAAGGATAATACGAGGCATCTCGAATTGAAAATTTCTATTAGCGTGTAATAGATAATGATTCTGAAATGCAGGAGCGAAATTGTGGTACAAAATGCAGGGCTGCGGAGTCGGAGGAAAAATGGTCGACTCTAACTCCGACTCCGACTCCGGGGTTTTAAACTTCCGACTCCGACTCCGACTCCTGCTTTTTTTTTACCCAAATGTGAAGAGGGAAAACCCCTAAACAGAGGTTGAAATATTAAGTCCATTGAAGAAAGTTTTATTTTTATTCATGGTTGTAGCTAGGGCTCCCGTTTGGAGTGGGGGGGGGGGCAAGCGGGGTATCCCAAGGTCACGGGAGGTCATTGTGACTTCTCAAAAAGTTCAAATTTCCCAAAGAATTATCACAGGTAATTTCACCGCATTTACTTCAATTCTCGGAGGTTACCGTGACCTCCCAAAAGTCAATTTTCTCCTGAGCAAAAGACAAGTGCCGCTCTTGTCATTTGACTCCGTACAAAACTAATATTTTTCTTGTTAAATCTCCAGACTTTATTTTAACACATTGCATTTATTTATTTATTTATTGTTAAATAGTTAGAGAGGTGTCTATTTTTCCTGGATATCCAAGCCGAATATTAATCCCATCCCAACCCTAAAATCAGCATCGAAAAAGATATTACATACATAACTTCGAGAATTTGCCGGATAAAAGTCGAATAAAGAAAATACAAGTGAGTTTGCTAAGAACGGGTGCTGTTGATGTCACAAGTAATAACAGACCAACTCACAGAACCGCGAAGGATGAAGTCATTAGTGCTGAGGGGTCCAAGTAATTTATTGCCTGTCACTTGAGGCAGAGTGGGGCGAAATGGGTGTGGTCTGGCGGGAGGCGTGAATTTTCGCACTTGAAATACGCTTTTAAAGACAAATGTTCAAATTTCTCTTCCCTGTTTTCCGATTTTCCGTATCATTTCTCAAACGTTGGAAAAAATGACGTTTAAAAATTAAAAATGTTATAAAAAGAAATCCAAAACGACCACAGAAAAAACAAAAACAAGGAAGGATAATTCTATGTCATCGCTATCGTTTCCAACAAACCGCGTGAAAATATTCTAATATTTTTTCGCGTTATGTCGAGAACGAGTTGCAAATTTTGCCGTAGAGAAAGCATTAGCGTCGAAAACCAAGATGGACGGTATCGAAGAGCCTTAAGTAAGGAGAGCTAGTCAAGAGCTCTAAAAAATGTACAAAACAATAAATAAATGAATTAAAAAAAAAAAGGTTAAAACATATAATAAAAAGATTTAAACGTATTAAATTTTTTTTTTGGCTGCGGGGTGAGAAATGTCGGGAGTCCGCAAAGTTAGTAAGTCCTTGGTGGTTTGGACTTTGGGAACCAATGTCCTACTGAATGGCATTTTGAGTTGGTAAATGACCCCACACTGCGAATGACCTATAAAATTTACAGTTTATAGCTGTAAAATTTAGCTTATTGCTGTAAAATTTACAGTTAATTGCTGTAAAATTTACAGCTCATTGCTGTAAAATTTAGTTTATTGCTGTAAAATTTGCAGTTTATAGCTTTAAAATTTACAGTTCATTGCTGTTAAATTTACAGTTTATAGCTGTAAAATTTACAGTTTATAGCTGTAAAATTTACAGTTTATTGCTGTAAAATATTCTCAGCCGATTTTCATTTGGAGAAAGCCAGGTACCCGTTACCACCAACAAAACATCGTTGAACGACATCGTTATGGTGGTGCAGGATTGCTCGTTTGGGGAGGAATTATCCTGTGCTCCAGGACACAGCTGCATGTTCAAACTGGAACCATGACAGGCCAAACCTATCGGGACGTCATTCTGGATCAGCATGTACGCTTATTGGGGGGCGAAATGAGCGCAGAATTTGTGTTTACGGATGATAACGCTCGTCCGCACCGTGCGAACATCGTGAACGAACGCCTTGAATCGAAGGATCCGTATAAACTCTGGCCAGTATTCTCACCAGACTTGAATCCAATAAAACAAGTGTGGGATATGCTTGGCCGGCAAATTGCAGCCCGTTAACCACCTCCTACATGTCTATCAGAGCTTCAGAGAGCATTGATTATTGAGTGGTCCAACGAGAAGTAAAATTAACTCCAACCATCTGAAGTAAAATTATTAACCCGGGAGAACGCGCGTCTCCGAGGCAAACGTTAGGACGCGCGGGGTCATAAAATGACCCCAAACCTTTGAATGAACCCAAAATCCCTTCCTATGCAGTTGAAAACTTTAATATTTGAATATTTCTTTCTTAAAACTATATTGCAGCACAATTGCAGACATTGAAACCTATCATTTAGACAAAAATGTGCTACGCAAACTAACTTTCTTCCGCAATTCTGTTTAAAGGTATGGAACGTATATTTTTTACACAAAGCTCATATAAATTTTGCAGGTTTTTACATTTTATATAATTTACTATATTTATAACAACTATCATTCTAGAATTAATGTTTTTAAAGAAAACTGATATATTTATATTTAAAATGTTTCAACCTTTAATCGAAAATAATTTATTTACTTGATTTAATTTTGTATCCTCTTGTATTTTTATACTGCATGTATGAAGACAAGCAAAATCTTACTTTGATTGTTTTTATCATAATTTAAGTACTTTTTACACTGGTTAAATGAAAGGGAGATGATAATTTAATTGAATAAGTGTCCCTTTCATTCTATTTACTCAATTTCTAAATAAGTATTATTTCGGTATCATTTTTCCCTCCAAAAAGGATTTTAGAAATGTATTTACTAATCAGCATAAAGAATACTTTCTATATGGTTGTTTCAAAGTACAAAATTATTTTAATTGAAAAACCAAGTGACAAACTAACCGCATCAGGCAGGCGAAATAGTCGATCTGTTAAGCAAACGGAAGGACGCGCGGGGTCATAGAAGGACCCCAGTAAACTGACCAAACGTGTCTTGGCTGAATGCAAATGCCAGAAATACCTCCGAATTAGTAACAAAAGATGAAAGGGGGGTAGAAACTCAGCTACTGAGAAGAAAGGAGTGAACTGGTGTATAGTTTTCTTGGAATTGGAGTTAGAAAATTGCTTTGGGGTCATAAAATGACCCCGCGCGTCCTCCCGAGTTAAATTCTTTATTTCAAATGTGCTTCACGACCTTTTAAATTCCACTAAAAGTCCTATTAAAGTTTAAAATAATTCGCCAAATAAATCAAAAAGACATTAAGTTTAGTAAGTAACAGGAGATATTTTAACTATTCAAATATAGTCACTTTCCAAGGTTTAACTCTGTACGCAAGTCTAAACCACTATGTAACTTCAGGGACGAAAGAGTTGTTTGTCTGGAAAATGGACCTAGTGTTTCAGTTTTGCGAAAAAAGTTAAGCCTTGAAAATTGACTAAATTTGAGTAATTAATATCTCCCGTTCTAACTAACGGAGAGAAACGTGCTAAAACTTTTCTTTTTCAGAAAAAAACATTTTCCAACGATATACTGTTAGAGGGTAGGGGAAAGTTTCCCCCTCTCAATTATGCCGGATACACCAAAAATGAGATTAATTAATTAATTAAAAATAACTAATCCGAAATTTAGAATTCGGCGTTCGAGGTGCATTTCACAGGGGTACGTTCGAATTTTGTGCCAAGTTTCAGGTCTGTAGGTGCTGTGGGGGCTTCTAGCCATCAGTTACAAACAAACAGAGACCGTCATCTTTATATATATATAGATGTAGCATTTTTTTTTTGCAATTTACCTTTTGTTTAATAAATAGGCTTTATAAATAAGTGGTATTTGTTTTGCTTCTGACTCTTTATTTGGCTGAACTTGCATTATCGTTTATGAACAAGAGTGTAATAGCCACTTTGGATGACAAAATATTTTGCAAAATCAATATTGAAGCTCTGCAACTGTTTCCCGTTCAAAACAAGTACTTTGCCAAAAAAATAATAAGTATGAGCTTTTGCATTATGTTTGTTTAGATTTTATGTCACCTTAAAATCTAGGAAAAAAAACTTTCACCGCGCTTTCTCAACAGATTGCATGCGTGCTACACAAAAGCTAACGAGCTCAAATTCACAAAAATACTTGACCGTATTAGCAACTAAATGCACGTTAAGCTCTTAACGTTTCAGACCTACCGTGTTATAAACTTTTTTGCAGCAGAAGCCTAAACATAGCAATTCGTTTCACAAAGCGACACCAATTTGAAGCCCTTTCTTTAGGGATCATACTCGTAGATGCTTCGGATTTGGATATTGCAGGCTGAAAATTCGTACACTTGTTTTCACCTCCATAAAATTTCATCCAAATCGGAGGTGGTCGGAGTAGGAGTCGACATGTTTTTCAGCGACTCCGACTCCTTTAGTCCAAAATCCGTCCGACTCCGACTTTCCAACTCCACAACCCTGACAAAATGTAGTGCATAATATTTTTTGCCAACTAAACGAATGATCTCACCCAATACAGAAGGGCCAGAATTTCATAAACAAGGTGACTGGAAACGTGGAATGTTCTCTGAAAGACCGCTTCGACGAGAAAGCATGCTTTACCATGATTCTCTGGTCACACTTGCACAAATATGGCAAGCGAGGTGTTGACGATGAATTTGGATTCAGTTTCAAGATTCCGGGTGATTTCGACGAAATGGAAATTGTTGTTCGTCTTCTTCATACTGCTTATGATTCTGTTTCACCGACACCTGTAATGGGTAAGAATTGTTTGTGTCATGATTTTCAAATGTAGTATCTGGGAAGTAAAGGGCTCAATGCCCATTTTTACTTTTGTTTTGCATACTGAAAAGAAGTACGTACAGTGAACTCTCACTTATGCGCCGGCCCAAGAGACCGACAGAAAAAGAGGCATAAGTGAGAGAGACGCATAAGTGAAAAAGCCTATTTAAAGGACTAAAACACAACATAGGTTAAAATGAGCGAATGAATAAGAATATTTTTATAGACAAGGGACATATTACTATTGTTTGGCAATTACTGTAACGTAACTAAAATGATAAAGAGAAAACAAAAATTACAGCATACCTAATTACAAACTGTTCCCTTTAAAACGATCCACCTCTCCGAACTCTAGTTCATGCGGAAAAAACGCCTTCCGTGAGCAATAAAGGCGACAGATTAAAGAGGAAAGTGAAGAAAAGTGCTTATTTTTTAAGGAAAAGAAATATATCTATACTAGCCGGGTACCCGGCCTTGCCCGGGTTTCCGCCGGGTGTGATGTTTTAGTGACACTCGTTCATAAATTTTTCAACATTAAAGTGCATATCTGTACACACAATGGCTACTTCTGTAAACAATGGCAATTTTTTCTGACTGGACAAACTAAAAAACTGTATTACACCCCTTAAATACAAATGCAAGCTACAAATAATGTTTAGGTAAATCGGAAATGTTATAAGCTTGGTACAGGGTGCTTCGGAGAAACTTGCAGACTTTAAAAGTCAACTAAGGGAAAAGTACATCATGTATCAGTTTACTACTTTTTATAAGATATGGTACCCATTCTGAATTTTTATATTAGTTAGATTTAAAAACTACATCGGGAAAAATGACGGCCCCTGTTAATGATGCACTCATGTACCCTAGATTTGTTGCACTCTTTCGAGCATATCGATTGGTGGGATGTTGGTGATAGTAAGCCGGATGTTGTTCTCCAGGCGTTGCAGGGTCCGGGGCTTGTCGTTGTAAACGATCGATTTGAGATACTCCCATAAAAAATAGTCATAGAGTGTCAAATCGGAAGAGCGTGGCGGCCACGGTACGTCACCTTTCAAGGAGACGTTATCACTCAACTGGTGAACCACAGCAAGTTTGTAGGGATGAAACTGGGGTTCGTTGTGAAGAATTCGTCTCAGTGTCCAATCAAAAATCCCCAAAGCAGCAGCGTGTTTTCGCGCCGAACCCCTGGTAGAGCGCAAAACGACTCCCTCACTTTTTCGACGTTTTTCCAGGGTTCTAGAAATCCGTTGACCTCCTGGGCCTCTATTTGCCACACTCTCACTTTGCCTGAATGTTTTCACCCACAAAACAGTCGATTCCGAGCCAGGAATGGGAACAACGGGCTGAATTTTGAACCGAGTTCGGAAGGCACGTTGAGTGGCGACCACCGAAAGATTATTTGAACAGTAAAATTCGGCGGCGAATGCTCGTTGCTCCTTTGTCCAACGCATGGCGACAACTAAACTATGAGATAACAAAACTTCAGGACCCTCTCTTTAAAATGAGACTCTTCCCACTCCTTGCTAATTAGCATCCGATTAAAATCAGCAAGTTTCTCTGTCGCACCCTGTAAAATCAATCGCACTGGAGTCAAGTATTTCCAAACATTACACGTAAAATAAGTCCCATCATTAGTTTATATCCTTGTGACTACATTGGTGAAAACATCTTATGTACCTAACTTAGAAATTTTTTGACTATAAACATTTTCTGTTCTCTAACTGTTGCCAAAATCAATTATCTTTTTATTTAGTCTCGTTAGCGATTATTGGCACAGATGAATCTAAAAACCCTAAGAAAGCAATAAATTTCATACTTACTCCAGAGAAGCCTTGGTTCACATTTTCATTATGATCACCATTAATATTGTTGTTACCAGGCAACAAATTTTTCAACAATGGACTGAAAATCATTTAATGGGGAAACTATTTGAAATGTACTATTTTCCATAATAACTTTTTTAAACTAAGCTTTTTAGAAATAAATTATAGCTTATCCTGCTCCTTGTTACTGCAGCTATCTACAGTGAAAAAATGGTTAAAATCGGTCCAGTAGTTTTGAAGTTTACCCCGGACATACGCATACAAAAGTAGTCTTTTATGTATATAGATAACGCATGGACGCATTTTGTTTATCTATATATATAAAGATGACGGTGTTTGTCTGTTTGTACGTTTGTAACCGCTGGCCAGAAGCCCCCACAGCACCTACAGACCTGAAACTTGGCTCAAAAATTCGAACGTACCCTGCTCTCGTGCACCTCGAAGCCCAAATTTTTAATTTCGAATTAGTTATTTTTAAATTAATTAATTAGTCTCATTTTTGGTGTATCCGCCATAATTGAGGGGGGAAAACCTTCCCCCACCCCAAAACATTATATATCGTTGGAGAGGGGTTTTTTTTCTGAAAAAGAAAAGTTTTAGCACGTTTCTGTCCGTTAATTAGGACAGGAGATATTAATTAATCAAATTTAGTCAATTTTCAAGGCTTAACTATGTACGCAGTACTGAAACACTAGGTTCATTTTCCTGATCAGCTGCTCTTTTGTCCCTGAAGTTACTTTGTGGTTAAAATTGTGCGTATAGATTTAAGCCTTGAAAATTTGTTCAATTTGAATGTTTAATATCTCTTATTTCTTTCTTAATTTTCTGTTTTTTTGATTTATTTGGCGAATTGATTTAAACTTTAACATGACTTTAAGTGGAGTTTAAAAGATGAAGCGCATTTGAACTAAAGGATATAATAATTTTAGTTCAGATGGGTGGGAGGGAATTTAAATTTATTCAGTTGAATTCCTCAAAATTTGGTGTTGCCAAAAATGTCAGAATGGAACTATTATTGTTAAAAAATTAGCGATGGCTATCAGCTACTCTTCGTATTTGGCGAATTAAAGTTTGGCAACAATAGGGATATTTACCAAACCTCCCAGCCAGTGAAACACTTCTTTCTCCCAATTAAAGAAAAAGAAAACGCCCTGTGAAGGAACAGTAGTTGTTTGCAGTCTAAAAAGTATTTTATTGCATGTTTAAAACATGTATATAATGCCGCCAAACCTAAATTTTTAATAGTTCCATTCTGACATTTTCGGTAACACCGCTATGAAGTTACTCTTCGTATTTGGCGTCGTAAAGTTTGGCAACAATCTGGAAATTTACCAAACCTCCCAGCCAGGGAAATCTTGCTTATTTGAGGGTTACTGTTATAGATTGTAATCACTTCAAAGAGATGGTGCGAATAACATTATATTTCTTGCCTTATAATGTTCAAATTAAAATCATGGAAGAATGGTTGTGGCTGAGCTACCTGACAAAATCGGTTTATGTTAATAAATTTAAATTTGGCGACCAATTTTACATTGAAATTACGGTTAAATCGGTGAATTATGTTAAATTTCAAGGGCAAAATTGCTGTGTTCGTTGAGAGTTTTCGAAAATCTTGGCACTACAGTTATCTCAAAAGTTCCACTGAAACGTTTATTTGGCGAATTGATTTAAACTTTAATATGACTTTTAGTGGAATTCAAAAGGTTGGGGAGCACATTTGAATCAAATATAATAATTTTACTTTAGAGGGTTAGAGTGAATTAAACTTTATTTAGTTAACTTCCTTTACATTTGTTGCACGGGCATCGCCGTGCGGGTACTGCTAGTCTATATATATAAAGATGACGGTGTTTGTCTGTTTGTACGTTTGTAACCGCTGGCCAGAAGCCCCCACAGCACATACGGACCTGAAACTTGGCTCAAAAATTCGAACGTACCCCGCCCTCGTGCACCTCGAAGCCCAAATTTTTAATTTCGAATTAGTTATTTTTAAATTAATTAATTAGTCTCATTTTTGGTGTATCCGCCATAATTGGGGGGGGGGGAACCTCCCCCCACCTCAAAACATTATATATCGTTGGAAAGGGTTTTTTTTTCTGAAAAAGAAAAGTTTTAGCACGTTTCTGTCCGTTAATTAGGACAGGAGATATTAATTAATCAAATTTAGTCAATTTTCAAGGCTTAACTATGTACGCAGTACTGAAACACTAGGTTCATTTTCCTGATCAGCTGCTCTTTTGTCCCTGAAGTTACTTTGTGGTTAAAATTGTGCGTATAGATTTAAGCCTTGAAAATTTATTCAATTTGAATGTTTAATATCTCTTATTTCTTTCTTAATTTTCTGTCTTTTTGATTTATTTGGCGAATTGATTTAAACTTTAACATGACTTTAAGTGGAGTTTAAAAGATGGAGCGCATTTGAACTAAAGGATATAATAATTTTAGTTCAGAGGGGTCGGAGGGAATTTAAATTTATTCAGTTGAATTCCTCAAAATTTGGTGTTGCCAAAAATGACAGAATGGAACTATTATTGTAAAAAAATTAGCGATGGCTATCAGCTACTCTTCGTATTTGGCGTGGTAAAGTTTGGCAACAATAGGGATATTTACCAAACCTCCCAGCCAGTGAAACACTTCTTTCTCCAAATTAAAGAAAAAGAAAACGCTCTGTGAAGGATCAGTAGTTGTTTGCAGTCTAAAAAGTATTTTATTGCATGTTTAAAACATGTATATAATGCCGCCAAACCTGAATTTTTAATAGTTCCATTCTGACATTTTCGGTAACACCGCTATGAAGTTACTCTTCGTATTTGGCGTCGTAAAGTTTGGCAACAATCTGGAAATTTACCAAACCTCCCAGCCAGGGAAATCTTGCTTATTTGAGGGTTACTGTTATAGATTGTAATCACTTCAAAGAGATGGTGCGAATAACATTATATTTCTTGCCTTTTAATGTTCAAATTAAAATCATGGAAGAATGGTTGAGGCTGAGCTACCTGACACAATCGGTTCCCTATGTTAATAAATTTAAATTTGGCGACCAATTTTACATTGAAATTACGGTTAAATCGGTGGATTATGTTAAACTTCAAGGGCAAAATTGCTGTGTTCGTTGAGAGTTTTCGAAAATCTTGCCACTACAGTTATCTCAAAAGTTCCATTAAAACGTTTATTTGGCGAATTGATTTAAACTTTAATATGACTTTTAGTGGAATTCAAAAGGTTGGGGAGCACATTTGAATCAAATATAATAATTTTACTTTAGAGGGTTAGAGTGAATTAAACTTTATTTAGTTAACTTCCTTTACATTTGTTGCACGGGCATCGCCGTGCGGGTACTGCTAGTATATATATATATATATATATATTTTTTTTTTTTACATTTTACGGAAAATTCGGCGCATAAGTGAAATATTTATCTTTAGAGCAATGCATAAACGAATGATTCTATCATTATTTTGCTATGGAGTGTGCTGGGACCATTAAAAATCGTCGTTTAAGTGAAAAAGACGCATAAATGAGGCGGTAATAAGTGAGAGTTCACTGTATTTATTTTTCAGTTGATTCTTGGAGGTCATTCATCCTCGGATATATCTGTGACGAGTTGGACAAGAAAGATAAAATATTATCAGTGAAACCTGGGGAAGATGTATCAGCAGTTACCAAAGTGAGTTTTTTTTTCTTTTTGAAATAAGATTAATCCAGACAGACATAATGAACTTTAAAAACCCTATAACAACATATATTATATACAGGATCTGTGAGCACCATTGAGATATTTTTGACCAGTTCATAGGGAGTTCCATAAAGGAAAGAGCCTACTGTCTATCTTGAAAATTTGTAGAAAAAAAGAAAATGGATTTTGACATCTTGAATAAAAATTAGGTTTTTCACAATCACGAATTGCGATTTTTTCTATAGCTCATTGTAGAGCCGCTATATAAACAGGCCGGCGCATCAAGCTTAGGTTTGACCACTTTGGATCCGGTTCATAACTTTTACTTTCAATTTTTCATTGTTGCGGAGTAGGGTTACCCGAATAAAGTTTCAGACATTGCCAAACTGCGCCAAATTTACCTACCGCTAACAATTGCTCACATTGAAAAATGACCAAAACGTGATAACTTGCCAGAAAAGACAACCACTCATCAATCGCCAGAAAAGACATATCACGAGCTGGATCCAAAGTGGTGAAACTTAATCTTGATGCGTCGGCTCGTCTATTTTGGGGCCTTAGCTCATTGAGACGGGATAAAAGGTGGAGGGAGTGAAGCCTTCAGTTCTTGAAGCAAAGTTCCCAAGTCACGTGACATATTTTAAAGTAAAGTGTTGGAAGAAGTCAGGCGTCTTTCACTTGTTTTACGCAAAACGTGTCTCTCATTCGCCAATGTTGAACCACGTGACTTGGGAGCTTTGTTTCAGCTTTTCCTGAGCCAATGGTTAGAATTGCTTCCTTCAGTTAAATTCCTGCCCTAAGCTTGTGAGTGTAGGTTTGTAGGTTAAGTTTGAACGAGACTCCAGGCCAGGGGCTTGGTTCCGCACCTGCAGGTGTTGGTGAAAGGTGGTGGTCACACAGACATCCAGTAAAGAACACTGTTCGACAAAAAAAAAAACCTTGAAAATGCTTCTGGTATTTTGAAGGCTGATTCTTATGTAAAATGACCCCCTGAATCCGAATATGACCCCCGTTTTCCCCCATCACGTCCCAATTTTTTTTAAAACGCCCCCCTTTTTTTTTCATTTTTCCTTAGTTTCAGGGCTATAATATTTTTTTTGGAGGGGAAAGGAGCCTTATATTCACTAATAAATTTTTTTGGATGTCAAGAGAGACTCAAAGTTTAAAATCATGAGCACCGAGAAAAAATCGGGGAACTTGGGGGGGCGTGGCCCCCCAAAATATTTGAAAAATCACCAAAAACGATCTTTTTATTCTAGTTTCTTTAAAAAGACCTTTAAAACATTTTTTTCGGTGCAGAACCAGAGTATAGGATCCGCTCCTATGGCTCCTGGGTCAGAAAAAATTTTCACGCTGTAAAATTTAAAAAAAAAATAAAATAATGCTTTAAAAATCGCACTTTGCACTCGAGTTTTAAAGCAGGTCTTCAGCCAAAAAAAAAACAAAATTGTGGCTGATTCTTATGTCAAATGACCCCCTATTTCCAAATATGACCTCAGTTTCCCTCCTCCACCCCCTCTTTCCAGAGAGTCCCCCCCCCCCAATTCAGAGTCATTTTACTAATTCGGAGGGGAAAAGTACATTACGTAACCCGTTAACATAATTCTAAAAGGCAACAGAGGTTCAAAGTTCAAAATCATGTACATGTGTACCAAAAATATAAACTAGGGCGGTATACCTCCCCCTCCCCCCCCCCCCAAAAAAAAGAAAAGAAAATTCAATACTCTGATTTTTCACAAAAAAAAAAAAAAGGTTTAAAACGTCTCTTAGAAAAACAAGAAAAGAAGATTTTTTTTTGGGGGGGGGGGGGGTACACCGCCATAGTTTATATTTTTGGTACACATGTACATGATTTTGAACTTTGAACCTCTGTTGCCTTTTAGAATTATGTTAACGGGTTACGTAATGTACTTTTCCCCTCCGAATTAGTAAAATGACTCTGAATTGGGGGGGGGGGACTCTCTGGAAAGAGGGGGTGGAGGAGGGAAACTGAGGTCATATTTGGAAATAGGGGGTCATTTGACATAAGAATCAGCCACAATTTTGTTTTTTTTTTGGCTGAAGACCTGCTTTAAAACTCGAGTGCAAAGTGCGATTTTTAAAGCATTATTTTATTTTTTTTTTAAATTTTACAGCGTGAAAATTTTTTCTGACCCAGGAGCCATAGGAGCGGATCCTATACTCTGGTTCTGCACCGAAAAAAATGTTTTAAAGGTCTTTTTAAAGAAACTAGAATAAAAAGATCGTTTTTGGTGATTTTTCAAATATTTTGGGGGGCCACGCCCCCCCAAGTTCCCCGATTTTTTCTCGGTGCTCATGATTTTAAACTTTGAGTCTCTCTTGACATCCAAAAAAATTTATTGGTGAATATAAGGCTCCTTTCCCCTCCAAAAAAAATATTATAGCCCTGAAACTAAGGAAAAATGAAAAAAAAAGGGGGGGCGTTTTAAAAAAAATTGGGACGTGATGGGGGAAAACGGGGGTCATATTCGGATTCAGGGGGTCATTTTACATAAGAATCAGCCTTCAAAATTCCAGAAGCATTTTCAAGGTTTTTTTTTGTCGAACAGTGGAATCAGAAGAAGCCAACTGCGGTCAAATGAGCGTAATAAGCAATTCATTGATTGCTTAAAAAAATAAATGCAGAAGGTTTTATTAAGGCTACAGTGGACAAATAAAATTGGATTTTTTCAATTATTGATTTATATGTCAAAAACTTTGTGTGCTTGTATTATTGCATATTTGCAACATCTAAAAGCATAAAAAACACAAATTAGTGCAAAAACAATGAATACTTTTTTTTCAAATTTCAAATTTAAGTATTTTTTTAACAAAATTTCAAAATGTTCCAGGCGTCGCAATTTTTTTTCAAACTTTGAATTTCCACTTAATTTTCAATCATTAGGCATGATTGCATAAAACAATGCATCAAATGCAATGTTTTATGTGGTAATTTATAAAAGATGGCTGAAAATGAAAATTTATATGATTTTTTTCAACTGAAAATTTTTATTTTCAGCCATCTTTTATAAACTATTTCATAAAACATAGTTTTTAATGCATTGTTTTGTGCCATCATGCCTAATGATTGAAAATTAAGTGGAAATTCAAAGTTTGAAAAAAAATTGCGACGCCTGGAACATTTTGAAATTTTGTTAAAAAAATACTTAAATTTGAAATTTGAAAAAAAAGTAATCATTGTTTTTGCACTAATTTGTGTTTTTTATGCTTTTAGATGTCGTAAATATACAATAATACAAGCACACTAAGTTTTAGACACATAAATCAATAATTGAAAAAAATCAATTTTATTTGTCCACTGTAGCCTTAAAAACTCACTAATACAGGGTGTTTCGTTTTGAATAGCAATACCTTCATTTTCGCAACTTTTTGTCCTATATGCTTACTTACAATGTCAAAAATGTTCAAAATGAGGGGCAGAGTTAAGATATTAAAAATTGAAAGCAAAAAAAAAGGGTCAAAAAATACAAAATCTTACTTTTTATACTGACTCCAGTTCCTGTAACTTATGTTTATAGAAATCAAGGGCATAAAAAGCAATTAAAGCATAATAAATTTAAAAAAAAAGTCCGACCAATATTCACCGAGATATGAAACGCAGCGTTTTCTCACTTACACAAATCTGCAGTCAATAGCACGTTTTGGAGGAAAATATAGCTTCAGTAGAAGGACCCCAGTACCTCACACTGATGAAAGGGTGATGCGTTTTGATCTCATTTTCTGCTCGTATAGCTTTGAACTAGAATATCTCTTCAAATTTTAATCGCAAATCCTAAAAATTTCTTGTGTTAGAATTATTTTTCAATGAAGATTTTTGTCCCAAATAGACCTGTAGTCCGTAAGAAAAGTTACATTTCATATTTTTTGAGTGAATTTGTTTTTTACTCCAAACTTTCAACATCTTAACTTAGCACTTTTTTTGAGTATTCTTGCAACCTTGCAAAAAATAAGCTGTTGTTTTTACAGTATAATACTGGATGCAGAGGTTCCAGTTTAAAACTGTAAAAGCACAGTAATAAACTGTAAAACTAGCTATTTTACAGTTTATTACTGTAAAACTAGCAATTTTATAGTTTATTACTGTAAAATTAGCAATTTTATAGTTTATTACTGTAAAATTAGCAATTTTATAGTTTACTACTGTAAAATTAGCAATTTTATAATTTATTACTGTAAAATTAGCAATTTTATAGTTTACTACTGTAAAATTAGCAATTTTATAGTTTATTACTGTAAAATTAGCAATTTTATAGTTTACTACTGTAAAATTAGCAATTTTATAGTTTATTACTGTAAAATTAGCAATTTTATAGTTTATTACTGTAAAATTAGCAATTTTATAGTTTATTACTGTAAAATTAGCAATTTTATAGTTTGTTACTATAAAATTAGCAATTTTATAGCTTATTACTGTAAAATTAGCAATTTTATAGTTTACTACTGTAAAACTGGCTATTTTACAGTTTATCACTGTAAAACGAGCAATTTTATAGTTTATTACTGTAAAATTAGCAATACCAGAAATTAGCTGTATTATATTGCAAAGACAATAGTTTAATACTGTCAGCAGAGATTCCAGTTAAAAACTAAAATGCGCGGTAACAAACTGTAAATTAGCAATTTTACAGTTTACTACTGTAAAAAAAGCAATTTTACAGTTTATTACCGTAAAATTACTGTAAAATTAGCTGTGTTATACTTTAAAAACAACATCTATTTTTTTTACAGTGTGACAATAAAATAATGTTTTTTTTTTCTAGAAAGGTCACCCATCTCGTACTCCAAAAATGGATAGACAGAAACAACATGAACCTAAAATGACTTTAGGTATCAAGGATAGGTTAGCTTCCATAATACCGCCGGATCAAGAAGAAGAATTTTATGGAAAAGAAAACAACTTGAAAAGTCAGGAAAGCAGCAACAACTATCCATCCAAGAAATTCCGTAAATAAATTTATAATTAGCCCATATTTTTGTGAATAAAATAAAAAGTTCACTGCAGAATCCCCACACACATTCAACACACGTTCTTAGTACTTTAATTTGGAAAAATAGTTCCAGTTGCCTGCTGCTTAGTGGTGCAACATTGATGAAAAAATTCGACGTTCAAAATAAAACATCGATGGTATCGATACATCGAGCCAAAATCATCGATGTTCTGAAACCTCGAACTTTTTGATCTCCATATATTATTTCTCTAAGCCGAATCCTATACCCGGTCGAAACTCGCTTATTTCTTTATCGAATTGCAAGAAAATTTATGATTTTGAAGCTTATATCCCGCGGGCTATTGACGAAAATTAGACCCACCCTCTAAAAAGTGTCGGTTCGTTTTTTATTCGAACTTCAATTTTTGGGCACAAAATTGACTCTATCTAGCGAAATAAGTGTCGTATCGTCTCCATTTTGATTTCATTCGAAAGATTAAAAAAAATGCTTTCTTTAGAACGTTTCTCCGCTAGCGCCGCGTAACGAGAATCTCGAAAATCCACGTTTAAGCGACTTATAAGCGATTGAAGTTTGAAAAAGTTAAATTTTTTGCTCAACTGTCAAAATCGTTACATTGTTGTTCAAATCAATTTTAAATGCGACATTTCAAGCCAAGGCTTAGCTCGGTAAACCTTAATTGTAACTTTTATTGTTTCAAAATACCATGGTAGTTTTGCGATGACGTTAGTATTTAGTTTAGTAGTAGCCTTGGGTATTTGATTTTAATATAGGGCATCACTTTTGTAGTAGTTGTAAAAGTGAACGTGTCTTTGATCTCTTTGAAAAGTTGTCAGAACGACGGCAGTTGATGGCGATGTCGTGCAAACGTACAAGATTTTACATTTTTTTTTTTTTTTTGCGGAATTCCGCACGGGTCACCTAGTGTATTTATATTTCTGAAAAATAAACTTTAAAACATGCCCAATGCTAAAAACATGTTTCTGAACGCATAACTTAATTGCCCTCGTGACCCCTTTATCGATACAAGTCTGCCAAACTTTTAAGAAAAGTCACCAATTATAGCGAGTTTCAGTGAGTTACGGAAGACAGCTTTTGCGCGATTTCCAGAGGGATGCAAGCGGTGAAATTGTGTGATCAATTTGTCGCCAAATCAATAAATCTGACGATTTACCATGATGTGATGGACCCCCCTCCCCCGAGGGCAAATAATTTTTGCTTCCAAAATTTATCAAGCTGCTGTCTGAAGACGCTTTTTTGATTGCTACGTGTTATAACTGTTTTTATCATTACAGTATTCGAGTGGTTCCATGGTTAGATTCATTTCTGACCTAACTAACGATCAATTCTGCAAGCTGAATTAACGATTGTGTCATCTTAAACCGACTGTGTTTGCTTATATTTTAGATTTTCAGGGTGAACCGATCATTGAGACATTAGATTTGAAAAAGTACTACGTTGTAGGAGGTGTTTTTCATCTAGATATTTTCGTCCCGCCTAAAATAATTGCTCAAAAGAAAGGATTCACCTATATTCCAAGTAAGTAGAAATAATTCATTTTGAATGATCCTTGACAAACACTTAAATTCACAGCTAACGGTCTAAGGAAGGAAAATAAGTTAATGTAATATTTTTGCATACCTTTACTTTTGAGCACTGTTTCTTTCATCTGATTACGAAAGGTTACAAGGAGGCAAAGAATCCTTAAAAGAAAACTTCTTCTCATTGTGGTGAGAAACAATGTTAGCTACCATTGTCAAAATATACTCAGACCTTTTATTAAGTGCTTAACCCATTAATGCCTGACATTTTTTTCCAAAGATATTTTGTATACTGGTTACATAGTGTTTAATGGACATGAAAAATAATTAAAAAAATATTATGTAAAAAATATTTTTTTTTATTAAGGAAAGAAAAATCTTCCCTTAAAAGTTAGGATAGACCCCAGAGGGTACATACTTTTTTTACTAAATTTTTTTTCTGCCTACGATATAATATTTAAAAAGACATTTTATAAGAAGAAATAAAATCAGCAATTAACATAAACTGGGAAGCTGGGAATATTTTTGAAAACTTAGCTTTTTTTCTTGAGATTGAGAACGATGTCATTTTTGATAAAGAATCATATTAAAACTGCTACAGAACACACTTTACAGTGGTTATGTGCTGCAATCTGTTAATAACGAATTGAAACAATACCAAGGTACTAATTGAACACTATTATTTGGTTGAAATGTTCATTTTGGGGAAATTCAGACCCCTTTTTGGACCGTCCGCTAGGCATTAATGGGTTAATTATGTTCCGTCTCGACTGATTGAACAACAAATAAAAGTCTTTTTCAGACTCTGGACTGTTTGCAGGTTAGCTTTGCAACAGTTACACGTAAATAAGATATGTGGTTTCAATTCTGCGTAATCTTTGGCTGTACTTGCTAATTTGTTGAAGGAGCACTATGAACAAGTGTAAGTATTTGTAAAAGGTTCATGAGTTACTTTCAAATGGGTGACGGCTTACATACAGGAGCGCCCCGAAGGGAGGTCCAGGGAGGTCACCGGGACCTCCCAAACATCTTCCTCATTCGGCAAATTCGGACAACGATTCGGCACATTCAGAGATAATACTGAAATTTTTTTTGCAATATTAATATGTATAAATATGCAAGTGCGGCCGCAATCTTTCTTTTTTTTTTTGTTATACATTATCTCATTCTTTTATTGACGTTATTTACCATAAACCAAACCGTTTCTTTCCATCCCGCCTTTCGGTGAATTAATTAGTGTGTGTAGCATGACCCCAAACAAGACGGATAATATGTAGTGAAAATGCTGCAATGCATAAATGTTGCACTTTGAACGCAAAGAGCTCTAATATTTTGTGCCGCGACTTCAGTTTTTTTTTTTTTTGCTTTACCAGCAGATCTTCTCATTTCTCGTACTGAAAAATACTATCTGCTTAGCTTCATTTATTCAGTTCCATTTCTTGACTTTCTTCCCTGCGAAAAGAATCGATCGTCGAACTAGTTCAATATTGTTTTTCGTTTTAATTATAGCACTGAAATACATCTATCCGTTTTATTTAATTTATTGATTTTGCTTGCAATGAAGAGAATTCGTAAACGATATAAAGTTAAGTACTTTTGATGACGATTATAAACGAAAACATGAGGAACTTTGCCACGATGGAAGGCATATCTCCGTGAAACTTGCTGGAGCTCCAAAAAATCCATTTGATGCTGCAAGAAAGAAAATAAAGACTGCTTCAAGCAGCGAATTATCGCCATTAACGGTTAGTTTTAAATTTATCTTTTTTCTTCCTCTTTTAATTTGTTTCAATGATTTTTACTTCCTTTTACGTAGTAAAGGAAGTATTGTGATCGCGAAAAAAAAAAATCACTCAAATTTGAGTCTAAATTTTGATTTTGCTCACCCCCGAATGAATGTTCAGTAGTTTTTTCGACCTGTCAGCACGTGCATATGTACCTACCAACATATAAGCAGCCGAAAAATCCTTTTCAACCACCCTCGAGTTAATTACGACGAGTTTTCTCGTGACGTCTGTATGTACGTATGTGCGGATGTATGTGCGTATGTATGTGTGTCGCATAACTCAAAAACTATATGCCGTAGAAGCTTCTAGCTTGGTATGTAGGCTCTGAGGATGGTCTAGTTGTGCACCTCCCTTGTGGTTGCATTCGAATGTTCCCAAGGGGGTGTTTTACCCCTTTAGCAAATAAACTATGCCGTCTCGCAATAACAGTTCCGGTGACAACTGCCAAAGACGAACGGTCTTTCAGCAAATTGAAACTTTTAAAAAATGTCCTTCGATCAACTATGGAAGACGACAGATTAAACAGTTTGATGCTTATTTCCTGTGAAAAAGACATAGCAGAAAAACTGGAAACAAAGGAAATAGTAAAAACGTGGTCATTACTAAAAGCTAGACGTGTAAAAGTCAAACTTTAGCTCATGAATAATATTTCTAGCAAAAATTCTAGAACCAACAGTTTTTATAAGTGCCAACTCTTTTTTGTATTTTTTGCCAAAATTTTCAGATTTTAAAGTCACAATTCATGAACAGCCATTACTATGTATGTAAATATGTGTATATATATTTTATTTATTTTAACTTAATTCTGTTGTTTCACAAACCTGTCAAATGACCAGCATGCTTTAATTTGTAAACACACATCATATATGCAATATTGTATAATCTGTTTTGCAGACAATATGTTTTAATCTGTTTCTATGTATAAAAAAGAAATCCTATCAGTTGCTTTGACGATTCAGATCTATTTATCAAAGTTAGTTATTTTTTTTTAGTGATACCCATCGTCTTTTCTCACAAAGTAACGGTATGAGGGTTGTGTACATACGCGTATTTTTTCATTCGGCACATTTTGGAATTCCATTCGGCAAATTGAGAATTTTCCCCCTCCCAAAAGTTTAAGCTCGGGGCGCCCCTGCTTACATAGGGAAGTTTTCTGAATTCTTCAGAAATACTCCAAGTTAATATTAGAAAGGTTGCTGCCTTTTAGTAGTAAACTTTTCTTATAATTTTGCCAGCCATGTGTTACTGGAAAAAAGTTAGGCCCATAAAATGCCCATTTCCCAGGAACATTTCTAAATTGTTTTCACGCAGCTTACACAATTTTGTCAAACTATTACTTCACAAAAATGAGGGAAAACTTTGATGTTTTTCGTACTCGTAAGTATACGCGTGGATGACTGTGAGTGAAAAAGAAATAAGTTTCTCCGAGTTTTTCATTCCACCTCCCCACCCCCGAGCAGTATTATTTGTGAATGTTTGAGATTTTTATACGATTGTTTCCCATGTAGGAGATGAAGAAAAGTTGCGCAGGATTTATTACAAGAAAAAAATTATTCCTCCAGTTTCTTGGTGGGATCCAGTCGAAATGAAAAAATTTAAGAAGACGCTTGCTGACTCCATTTACATGAAATTGCAGTGAGTATTTTATCGTGTTGACATCTAGGGTAAGTGCTCCAGTAGTCGGCCATTTAAGAGATCTTTTGTTGATCTTGGCTAACCTAGAACTTTCAGCTATCAATACAGCAACAAAAACAAGATAAAACTTTAGAAAGAACCTTTCTGATAGTGAATCCCCTACTTGTTTCAGAAACTTAAAAAAAAAAAAAATATGTTAAAATCCAAGCTGTTGTCAACACTAGTAAATGCTCCAGTAGTCGGCCACAGAATCATCTTAGCTGAAAAATAAGCAGAATCGCAATCTTGGATGACGGGCACACCATTCAAAATGAAATGACTCATTACCTCATTCAAAAACAGTACCCAAAACGTTCCTGCCAATGGTTTATGATTGAGGACAGGTTCATGAATGTGTGAATGCGCCATATCTGATTTTGAATTAAAAATGTACTATTTATGAGAAGTTTTATGTTATTGTGGCTGACTACTGGAGACTGGCCGACTACTGGAGCACTTACACTACTAGAAGACGCATTTTAAACGTTATGCTTTTTTTTTTTTTTTTATTGATACGATGTTGCTGGAGAATGATGTTTTAGTCAGCAATGCAGTCCTTTGGTAACTATACTTATGGTATAATTGAAGTCAATAACCAACGTAAATAAAGCACAAATTAGGTACGAAGTACTGCAAACTTTATTGCAGTATTTTATGCCTATTTTTTGCTTTATTTGCGTTGGTTTTTAACTTCAAATATATTTTAGCTCAAAGCTTTTATGATCATTTTACTCTATACTAGACAGCAACTTAACTTGACACTGAACGTGACTACGGGAGGAGCTAATAAGAGCTCACAAGCAGTCAACGATCTCCTCTAGTTCGCCAAGTAGGGTGTGACGTTTTATCTAGCTCGTTTTTCATAGGCTAACGTCATGCTGACGTCACGATGTTTTTGTCAAGAAACGTTGCAGTGTAGTCGTAACGTTGCAGTCTGGTACCTAATGTTCTAAAATAGTTTCTTTGAAAGCGAGGACCCCCCCTCCCCGCCAAAAAACAAAAAAAGAAACAAAAATAAAAGTGAAGTACTAGTACCTGGTTTCTTTAGAAACGAGGCTGTGTGAAATGACTACCTATAGATACGTTAATCGCTTGCTAAAGCAATAATTCATTAATTTCTTCCACGAAAGTTGAATGAAATGCGTGTTCTGCTTTAAATAAATCTTGGGCTTATATTGTCTGACATTTTGGAGCTACAGAGCTCCGATATTTTGCACATAAATAATAACTTATGTCCTGAGAATAATAGTTGATTAATGCTCGTCTTTGTTTCTCATACAATAAAACCAGAAAATTCATTTCTAAAGCATCACTGGAATATATTTCATTCATTTAATTTACCGTTGTTTATGCTTTTACAAAAATGTGTGCCACTTAAACCATTCAAGTGCAAACCTTTTTGCTGCCGAATCATACTATAAATTTCCTCCTTGAGATATTTTTGACCTTTTGATTTTTGATATTTTTGACCTCCTTGAGATATTTTTTGAGACCTTTTTGATGCCGAAACATACTACAGTGAACTCTCACTTATACGCCGGTCCAAGGGACCAACAGTAAAAGGCGCATAAGTGAGAGAGACGTATAAGTGAACAAGCCTATTTAAAGGACTAAAACTCAACATAGGCTCTAATGAGATAGTGAATAAGAATGTTTCTATAGAAAAGGGACATATTACTACGGTTTGGCAATTACTGTAACGGAAATATAATGATAAAGAGAGAACAAAAATGATAGCATACCTAATTACAAACTGTTCCCTTTAAAACGATGCATAATAGATAATTGTCCCTCTCCGAACTCTAGTTCATGTGAAAAAAATGCCTTCCGTGAGCAATGAAGGCGAAATATTAAAGTGGAAAGTGAAGAAAAATGCTTATTTTTTAAAGAAAATGAACTCAATTTTTTACATTTTAGGAAAAATTCGGGCATAAGTGAAATATTTATCTTTAGAGCGACGCATAAACGAATGATACTATCATTATTTGGCTATGGAATGTTCTGGGACCATTTAAGATCGTCGTATATGTGAAAAAGGCGCGTAAATGAGGCGGCGTATAAGTGAGAGTTCACTGTATAAATTTTCTCCTTGAGATATTTTTTCGCGCATGCAGCTCGCTATCAATCTTTTTCCTCCTGCTACAATGTATGTAGCTGAAACAAAAATTTTTTTTTAAATTCTAAATACTATTTTTATAAGATTGATTTGCGCTAGAAAGCATGAAATGAAAGAAGTATATGATTACTTGATTATCACACTCACAATTTACAGCTTCTCTTAATCTCCTTACACTTATTTTAATTCTAAAGTAGGTAATAAAATAGAAATTAAAAGTTTTAGAGAAGAAGAAATATGCTGCTGTGCTCAGCGCAAAGGTGGTATCTGCAGTCGAGCTAAGGCAGGGATTCAAGTGAAACAGGCAATCGCAAATTACAATCGCGACTGGAAATGAATTACATTAGAACGTTTCTTGATAAAAACATCGTGACGTTTGCCTATGAAAAACGAGCTAGATAAAACGTCACAGCCTACTTGGCGAATAAGAGGATATCGCTGAGTGCTTGTGAGCTCTTATTGGCTCCACCCGTAGTGACGTCATGCCAATTTAAGTTGATGATAATGTAATTCACTTCCAGTAGCGATTGCAATTCGAAGCGATCGCAGTGCTGTTTCACTTGAATCCCTGCCTAAAACTGATATAAAACTCTGTAAAGTTTTGCGCCACCATGTATTTCATTCAGATGCAACTTTTTCATATTTTTTTTTTTAAATATTTCTCGTTCTCAAATGACCATACAATTTTGTATTTTGGTAAAATGCGTCACAAAGGGCCGCCTGGTGAGGATAGCTCAAATTTTTTTAAAAAGTGCAGATACGACTTTCGTGCTAAGCACGGCAGTATAGGTGAAAAATAGTAAACTTACTTTGACCCTTTTTGTCTTCGATAAACACATAGACAGCGCAATCATTTGAAAATAATATTTAATTCAAGCACCTACACCAGAACCTACACAACAAACACACCACACACATCTTAACCAATTGCAACTACTCTCCACTTCACTAACCGCCAACACCTCTTCGTTTCGTTTCGTTTCGTTTAGGGCTATATGCCCAGGTTTTTGATGAGGACTACAATCTAGTGTCTTGCCTCCATTACACATGATTTTTTATTACATATATCTTGTACAGACAATGTATGGAAGAGTTACATCACAAAGGAAGGAAAGTTCATCCGGAGCTAGTGTGGGAGTCGAACCCACCGTCTCAGAGTTATCGGCTACACGCCTTAGACCGCTCGGCCACTGAGACCCCAAACACCTCTTCTGCCTGCCACACCCCACACCCTCTCTGTCTAGTTCTGCTGCCATTGTTTGTTTGTTTGTTTGTTTTTGGGCTATATATGCCCAGGTTTTTTGATGAAGACTACAATCTAATGTTTTTCCTCCGTTACATATGATTTTTTTTTAATTACATATATCTTGTTCAGACAATGTATGAAAGATTTACATCACTAAGGAAGGAAAGTACATCCGGAGCTAGGGTGGTAGTCGAACCCACCATCTCAGAGTTATCGGCAACACGCCTTAGACCGCTTGGCCACTGAGATCCCTGCTGCCATTCTTCTTTCAAAATCATTCCATGTTCCCAGGCGAGCGGCCCGAGGCCCCGTTCCGCCATCACCCTGAGATGCTTACGAAAAAAAAAAGCTATCTATTTTTCTCTCAAATTTTGAATTCTTAATAATCAAATATCTTTCGGTCATTTTTTAAAATATTTTATCAGATTTTATTCATCTACAAACATGTGTGCTTCTTAAAACATTCAGACTTTTTATTGCCGAGACTTACCATAATTTTTTACATAGCAATATTTTTATTTTCTGCATGCAGTGCACTATCATTCTAGCTGTTTTTTAGTCCCTGAAGCACTGAAGCTAAAAATCTGTCATAACCACTAACGTATCCGAAAATGGAGATTTTCACTTTATTACTGCAGAATCTTATTCCACGCCGCGCCAGGCCATGAGAACGTTATTTTATTAAAGAAATTCCTTTACAATTACTTAGCAGCATGAAAAGCATCAAACGTTTCCGCGCTTTCTCGAAAAGTAACGAAAATACAATTCATTTGTCTGACTCTGAGGTACAGAAATGTCAGCACTTGAAGATTAGTTATACCTTTTTTATTTTACATAGATTGCCGAACGTTATTTTTATGGAGGAACCTATCATTGCTCGGTTTCATGAAGAGTTCAATGGCTTTTCGAAAACAAATATATTCGAACAAAAGTATTATGAAGGTATTGCATAGATTTCTTTTGATTTTTCTTCATACTTTGATAATGTGTTCCATCCTACCCCTGAAAAAGAAGCAGCAGCGTGATTTTCTAACTACTCCTAGCATAAACACTACTCTTAAAATAGCCCTAGTTAATATCATTATTCGAAATAATGCATTCTGATTCGACAGCATACAGGTATCTTATCAACTGACAACAAGATGAGAGCATTATTCCTGACTGGAAAAGGGCAGATGCCAAATATAAACATTTATAACGAAAAAAAACCGGATGAGCTTCTGACAGTTTTAGAAATAATAATTTATAATGCTCAATTAAAATGAGTGCAAAAAGAAAGAGCCGTGAAAGTTTTTGCCTTTCACAAGAAGTTGGATTGACTAATGCCCCGAAAAAGTGTAAGCTTTATGCTACGGAGAGATGACGAATGAACTTGATGCAGAAATGGTCAACTTCATTTTGCAATAAGTAGGATCAGTGAAGAAAAGCAAGCAGTTAAGTTTTTACTGCTCACGTGTTTTCGCTGATGCTACCTACTACAAAATGAAGTGTTCTGTTTCCACTTCCAAGTGATCAGCCATTTCTCCGTGGCACAGCTATAGAAACCTCAATCAACAAGTTGGCGGGAGACATACTAAAAGACGTTATATGAACCTAGTCGGCAACCAATTATTTCTTGAAATGGAGTATATTGTTGTTGTTGGATTGTTTACGAGCAAGTAAACTGGTCGATTCTTCTCAAAGCTGATATTCAAGAGCTCTTGAACAAGAATAAATGCTGTTATTGTGTATGAAAAAAATAAGACATCCCCTGGAAGTAAACCTTAACGTATCTTTTTCGGTAAAGCTTAACAGCAGAGCGGGTCTTGTTTTGGGAGAAGTACGGTAGATTTGGATTAAGTTTAAAACTGAAAAATAAATAAACATAATAAATAAATAAATAATAATAATGAAAAAAATGTGTGAACAAATAAAGAGTAAAAAAGTCACATTTCTCTACAATACCGCAAGATATAATCTAATTATTTCCCCCTTGTATCAATCAAATGATTTGCTAACAATTAAATGTATAATTAATGTTCATCTTCCTTTTTTAAATGTTTTATACAGATATGAAGCAGGTTTCGTTCATAACGAACGAGCCAGGGAGCTTTGTGGCGCTTAAAAGAAAGAACTATTTGAATTATCCGTATAGGGTGAGTATGAATTTTCTCAAAAAGTTTGTTTAAAATTGTAGTTAGCGCGTACAGTTCGGATTTGATAGCTTGAACCCCAACTGACAAAGGCTTAAACTGAAAAATTATCTGAGTTGACTTTTCGTCAAATCGATCAAAATTTCGTGAAATTTGAGTTGAAGTTTGTGACCAGTGAAAAAAAAATCGTTATAAATATCCAAATTTGCCTCACGGTAGAAGAATCACCCAAAGTTGCGATATTTTCCAGAAATGCATCACTCGCTTTCGACGGTTATTCAATATTCAATGTTAGACATTTCGTTTTTAAAGATGATGCTTTTCCAGCTAAGCCAGAAACTCATGCTCAAATCTCAAGCAATGTTTACCAGTTGGACGAAAAGTTTAATCGTCACGTTTTTTACGAACCCATTTCGTCAAATACGACGAATGCTTCTCGAAATTTCAGGATGCATTTACGAGAGCATGTCAAGGGGGAACGATTAATTCCTTTTTTCAAGTTGAAAGAAACTCTTGTTGGCATGAACTGTCCTAAGGTTATGCGTTTTGTTATCAGAGCCTTACTATTCCTTCTCAGTTTAACCAATGCCTCCTTCATGCTACATGCTTGTCGCTTTCTGAGTTTTAACCTAGAGTAAAAATGAATCCTGAGCTCTGAACACACCGCCAGCTATCGGAGTTCTTCGAAACAAGGAATGTAGTTGAGAAAATAACGATTGGTTGATTTCTAAATTTATATTCAGAAATTAACCATTCAGAACATTTCATTTGAATTGCTTGGATCCATCGCCAATAGCTTCAGGCCGCAAGGGAGCGCTTTCTTCCGAATAGTTGGATCTCTTTTTGTGACAAATGCGGTAGGCATATAGTATTACCGGGCGTTTTTTTAACTCGTATTTATTTCTCTTCTCTGTATACATAGGGATGGTATACGACAGCTGATGAGGAGCCTTCAATAAAACTCCTCGGCCGACTTGCGGATGTTGAGATTAAAGTCTCTGATCAAGGATATAGGATAGGAGTGGTCAAGGACAAAGGAGTGCCACTTCCGCACTTGGCTGGATCGGATTGGGTGACGTTGGAGTATTTGAAATACGTATGTTGACTTGTATACGTGATGAGGGTGTCAATACATCCTAATCGACTCCCGTTTAATTTGATTCTTTGAACAATGTATTAAATAATGTGTGGAAATAATACACATTAAACTATTACACGTACAGTGAATTCTCATTTATGCACCGGCCCAAAGGGACCAACGGAAAAAGGCGCATAAGTGAGAGAGACGTATAAGTGAACAAGCCTCTTTAAAGGACTAAAACGCAACATAGGTTCTAATGAGAGAATGACTAAGAATGTTTCTATAGAAAAGGGACAGATTACTACGGTTTGACAATTACTGTAACGTAACTACAATGATGAAGATAAAACAAAAATTGTAGCATACCTAATCACAAACTCGTCCTTTTAAAACGATCCATAATAGATAATTGTCTCTCTCCGAACTCTAGTTCATGCGGAAACTATGCCTTCCGTGAGCAGTAGAGGGGAAAGATTAAAGAGGAAAGGGAAGAAAACATGCTTATTTTTAAAGAAATTGAATTACATTTTTTACATTTTTACGAAAACTTTGGAGCGAAAGTGAAATGTTTATCTTTAGATCGACGCATAAACGAATGATATCGTCATTATTTTGCTATGGAATGTGCTGGGAGCATTGAAAACAGTCGTATAATAAGTGAAAAAGACGCATAAAGGAGGCGGTACGTAAGTGACAGTTCACTGTATTTCTATCACTAGAATGAATTATTTTTTAAATCTGTGAACCCTTTCTAATCCCTATTTTAACGCTACTATTAAGTCTTAATTTATGTGGTTTTGAATTCAAACGCAGCATTTTCGTAAAATGTAAAACCTGCATAAAAGTAGGGTTTATTGTATAAGTATTTACATCGAGGTACATATTGTATAATAAAGTTTGATTTTCCGTTTCAGTTTAAACTATGTCAAAAGCAAAATGTAACTTGCCGAACTATTTATAATAACACGATGAAATTTATAGTATTCCGACTACAAAGCTAAATAACTGACTTTAGCTATAACTATTATTACTCGTAAGGTTTGATTGGTGATGACAATGTCATAGATGTCGTTAAAGTACTGCTTACTATACCTTGAAACTTTTGTAAAGCAGTATTGAGTTCACAACTTACTATAATATAAATTTCAACTTCGGATGATCCTTTGAAACGTGTTTCAGTATTCAAATATATCCTAATAATAGTCATTAGCACAGCTCTATCTGCCGCTTTCGAATACTGCATACTTAAACTAATAAATTTCAGATGGAATTATACGTAATACCGCCATTAGTATTAACAATGTTGCTCTCCTGGTAAGGAGTTAAATAGTGAATGACATTGCTGAATTGTACATCAGTTATCCACTGTTTCATGTTAGGCAGTTTTGTACGTCACGTCAGACATTATTTCTGTTCATGAATTTAAAGATTTTATCCTAAAGCTATCTTTTGCCAATTTTGCCTCTGGTTCCTAAAAGAGATAATTTTTCCATTGTAATGCATCTTACATTGACCGTAAATTCTCTATTTAACTCGTTTTAAAATTTCTATGAGGTATTTTATGTTGTCTTCCCGATCTATATTCTATATTGCATGCATAGTATTGCAAGGCGAGGGCCTAGAGACTGCATTTTACCTGCACTAGGGGATTAGCCAATCTGGGAGGGCCGTAATTTGTGCTGATATTGAAGTTCTTAATAAAAGCACTTAATAAAATAAAAAAAAGAAAGAAAAAAAAAACCTTTGTAGAAAACATATATCCCACAATAATGAGGAGTCGGCATTCCTTGCAACATGCAGTCAGGAAACAGTGATACTTAGCACTTTCAGGTCTGAGCTTTTTCGACCACGCATCTCCCTCCAGCATCACTGGGACATGAAGATTGATCGAGAGGGTAGAAGGGTGTATAGAAACTGTTGCAATTGCCCAGATACACAGCTTACACCTTGTCATATCTTTGAGTGTCCAGCAATAAGTGCAAACCTGAGAGAAATTGGTGTATTGCCGTCACTTGTTGACCTTTATGACGATAACATCCAACAAATCGCAAAAGCAGTTATAAGGATCCATGGAGTTATTTAGTTCGGCTAAGTCATAGACACGACAAAAAAAAAAAAAAATCTCCCTCCAGACTGGGGGTTTTTGTCGCTTTTCGTGATTTTTTAAAAAATACTTGGAAAAAGTTAATGTTGGTAATTTTAATTTTATTAAATACTTCAAAATGTTTTCTTTCATGATGAAAGACCTATTTAAGTGAAACAACAATTAATATTTAGTAAGAAACTGTCGAAAAAAGCATGTTTGAAACTAGAAAAAAAAGTTCCGCATAGGAAAATATAATTTTTGACCATGAAAATATGCACAAATTTAATTAAAAACTTACCCAAATCTTGAACAAATATTAAAAAAAAGATTTAATTATCAAATACACATTATTTTTCAAAATTTGCTTTGGTGTGATGCATTTCAAAACACGGATTTGCACTGTCGCACGCTTGCACTAACTCATATAAGCCTCGATTCTGTAGCGTCTCCTGCAGTTAATTCTGATTGGTGGTGCCATCTATATTTTTTTTTTAAGAAAGTAAAAGTTCCATACATAATATCTAATTTTCATAGCTACATTAGCTCAAACTTGACTACGAGCTGAGCTCGGGCTTAGTCATCTTCAACAGAAACGGCACCCCGAGCTGAGCTCGGGCTTAGACCGGAAAGTGTTAATTTTCCGAAGGAAAATGGTGGAAACTAGTGAAATCCAGGACCGTTATCTGGAAATAATCTGTGACGTTTTGGAATTTTTTTTTTAGTATTTCAAAATCGAGAACATGTCAAGATTTTATTACGAACTGAATTAAATGCGATAAATTGTTACAAATTGAATTATTAATAATTTTTTTAGAAAAAATATTGGGGAAATATTTACTATAAAAGAAACTTTTAACTAAAAGCGGTACAATAGGTTCCTTTGATGCTTATTCGTGTAGCCTATTGAAGAGTCTTTTATTTTTTTTATGTTGAAAATCGTTAGAGTCGTAATAATACTATGTTTTGAGCCATCTTCTTGTACAATATTTTTTAATGGGATAGTATAACTGCGAATTGATGTTGAAGGCTATATCACTGCGCGATTGAGAGAGTCGCTTTTGAAGAAAGGCAGTAAAATATTTTAATAAATGCTTAGACCGCTGAAAACCATATTTTATTTAATTTCTTAGTCATGTCTTGTTTTGCAGCGATTGAATTGTATTGGTGTCAACATTGAAGTAGGAGATGATATTTTTCAAGAGCTTAAAGACAAGGGATTAACTATTCAACAATTTAAAGTAAGTAAGCGAAGTCCAAGCTGTTGTGGATTAGTTAACGCGAGCTTCATAGTCAAAGTTCATGTTGGTGTGCATATTGTGCAGTTATACTCTAACACGTATAGAACGTTGCTTAACCCATTTATGCCCAGTCGCCTAAAAAAGGGACGCTTGTTAGTTATTGCATACAAAAACCTGTAATGGGTATATCATTTTACTAAAGCTGTTTTTCAAAAGTTAAATAGTCTTTTTTCTTGAGAAAACCAGTTAGAGTCACTATCTGGACGTCAGAGTTTATTTATTGACAGCTATTTTCAGACAAATCCGTCAAGCAACGATCCAGCATAGGTAGCCACAGAAAGTAAATTTTTTGCGACCTTTTTTTTTCATAAAATCAAACTATTTTAAAATGATTTGCTAATTGATCAGAGATGCCTTCTATACATCCTTGTTACTTTGCAAAAGTAAAGTCAAGTAAGGTCGTATTTTGCTCACATATCTGCAAAATATCCCATAAATAGGACGTTAACTAACTTAATAAATATGGCAACGGCGAACTATTTTAAGCCTAAAATGTATGTAAACCATTCCAAGTAAGAGTTTTAAGTAGAGAAAAAAATTGAAAAAACTTGGACAAAAATGGGTTAAACACATGATATAAAAAAATTTATTCATTAAGATATTTGTATTCATGATATAAAAGAAGCATGGGATTATTATAGCTTAATTATCAGCATCATATTGGTACTATAGTCTTCCCAAAGTTTTGAATTCCTCAAAAATTTTCGTGCATTAGGGCAGCCTTTGTCTTATAATTTGACTTGACCAAGAGACTAAAATTCGTAATCCACTTCTTTTCTCGATGCTGTCTTTGCACTGTAAAAAAATTTTGTTGTCCGTAAAAGGGGTAGCAGCATAGCTGCTGCAATGGAGTAACTTCACTGATAAAACTGGTGTAACGTTATGAGCGATGAGTAACGTTACACTAGTTTTATCAGTTAAGTTACTCCATTGCATTATTGCATTGGAGGCAGCTTTGCTGCCACCCCTTTCACGAAGTAGGGTTACACAATTTTTTTACTTCCTCTTAGTCTGGAGTTTCTAACATTAGAATCGTTTGGGAATTCTTTTCTCGACGATACTTGCAACATATTCAAAACATTATATTCTTTCTCTCTGACAGTTATAAGAATATCAGGCTCCGTCTGATTGAAAATTAAACATTTTGTTTGCAGCTACAAATTACCGACACGTAGCAGGAACAAAAATAAAACTGCATAATATTGATTTATGAACTACAGCATCAGTGGGTACAGCAGGTTCAGGCAAATAGTTCTCAACTCTTGTAACAGATTTTTTCCCTACAGATCGGTTACGGCTTTTGTAGACTTGTGCGACCAAAATAAAACGTAATCGAAGCCTCTGGGTTCTGCTACTGAGCTGTTCAGTATTAATTGCAACTCTGCTTGTTTTAGTCGTCCAATAAGCAGTGGCGGATTTACACGTTTGGGGGCTCACCGCAATGCATTTTTGTCCTCCGTCTATCACATTATTGTGAGAAATATTTACCATGGGCCATTTTGTATCTTCTACGAGCCCCCATGGTCTTGGGGTTACCTTCCAATTGCGATAGGGTAAGTCCGCTACTGCCAATAAACATCTTCAATGATAGAGTTAACATTTTCCCTCAGAGTTTTCTTTCCTGAATTCGCAAAAATGCAGAATCACTCCCACTTCATGTCCAAGTTATTGACCCATATAGGCGATTTTTTTTTCATAGATTAAGACTTCTTTTCTTTTTAAAAAGCTTATTTCTGTACCTCAGAACCAGACTAACGTAAGTACATTTTCGTCATTTTTCAGTAGAGGGGAAATTGATTGTCGAATACGTGCAAAGGATGGGACTTGCGCTCTTTTCACGCTGCTAAATAATTGTGAAGGAATTTGTTTTATAGAATATTGTTTTAATGAGTCAATGTGGAATAAGATTCTACATACAATGAAGCAAAAAAGTGAAAATGGCCATTTTTGGACTTACGTCGTTCTGGTTCTGAGGTACAGATTTTTAGGAATGTTTCTTCAGTTTATCTCTCTCATTTTTTTTTTCAAATCTAGGACGAGAAAACAGAGAACCACGCCTACAGTGTCATGGGCATGCTTAGTACAGTGTGCGAGTTTAGGTCAAGTCACTGGAATAACCAACTCTATCCCGATCGGGTGATGATTCGCTACCGCCTGCTTTCTGATTTTAGAAAGGTAACTGAAGCAGGCATACTTACAAAACTACTGGTAACATCTTAGTTGATGTTGAGTAACAAATGGTTTATTATACTAGTTAAGGATTCCGGGCTGCTGTGCCGTGGTCTGAATGGCTTTAATTCTGAATGGCTTTAAATTTTGCATCAGTCGCCAAATTAATCAACGACACCCACTGAAGATGACCGCCGCAGTTGCGATCGAAACGTATGGATTAAAGCCATTCAGACCACGGCGCAACATCCCGGAATCCTTAACTAGTATTTACTCCGGCCGTGAAAGCCTTCATTCTTACAAAATGGTTTATTATTATTTTCCTGATTTGGTTAATGGTTAGCGCTGTTATAAGTTGAGCTTCACTGAATTCTGTACCTAAGAACCAGACTAACATTTTCGTCATTTTTCAGTAGAAGGGAAAAACGATGTATTCGACAATCGTTTTTCCCCTCTACCGAAAAATGACGAAAGTGGACTTACGTTAGTCTGGTTCTGAGGTACAGAATTAACGTTTTATGTGATAGTGCAAATTCAGTGCACTATTTGTTATTAGGAACAATATTAACAGGATACGAAGCAACAATAACATTAAAAATTAAAAATTGGAAACTAGGGATGGGGAAAATGTGTTTCTGCCTGTCTATCCTTCGCCCCGCCCGCCTATGACTTTTGAGTGAACAGTGAGATTCGAACATTTTTTATTATTGGTTCGAGAAAGATCTCGGTGAGGACGCCTCATTCCATGCTTGACTTCTTGATTTGAATAAGTTTTCGTTCAATTTGGAATATAAAAAAAATAACATTAACGCCTACGGGGAAATTTAAGAACAATGTAGTTAAAAAATAATGCTAGTCAATAAGATTTATGCTCGACAACAGACGGAAAATTTCCGTTAATCAAAATTAATAAATAGAAAAAGTTAACACTAGTATTGCCACGACAGGCTGATTTAAAATTAGAGCTATCAGATAGCAGGTTTTGAGCAGATTATCCACCTTGTGCTAATTGGTGCAAATCGGATTTTTTTTTGTTGCCATTTCTGCCGCTGTTTTACCGTCAACTTCAATATAAAGAACTACTGCGAGGCTTATTTTGGTACCCACAGATAATAATTCTGTTTCCAAGTGACGTCATTACTACACCCTCAAATGATCTCCGCACAGAAATTCCGCAAACGAACACGGCTCGAAGGAAGAGTTCTGACATCAGTATAACACGGAATACAGAATAACCCCATGATTTTCAGGTGCATGAACCCAAGTCACACTTCGTTTTTTTAGCCTACTTTCCCGTTAAAAATAAAAGAAAGACGAAAAAAGTATTAAAATTGGCTTAATGCATCTAAAAAATATCGCCAAGTTCAAAAAATATCGCCAAGTCCAAAAAATATCGCCAAGTCCAAAAAATATCGCCAAGTTAAAAAAAATATCGCCAAGTCCAAAAAATATCGCCAAGTTAAAAAAATAAAAAGGTAAAATGAATATCGAAAAATTAAAAATTTGAAAGTAGGGTATTGAGATGGGGAATTTGTGTGTCGGTCTGTCGGTCGGTCTGTCTGTCTGTCCCCCCCTAATAACTTTTGAATGAATATTCCGATTTGGACAAACTTTTTTTTGTTGGAAAGATCTCGGCGAGTACAGCTCATTCCCATATTTGATTTTTCGATTTGAACAATTTTTGGTTCAACTTTGAGCCGTTCAAACAACCTGTCCCGCGATGCTAACTTTTTAGTTAACAGTCCGATTTGAACAAACTTTTTTTTGTTCGAAAGATCTTTTCAAGGATACTTCATTCCTGTATCTACATTTTCGATTTGAACAATTTTTCGTTCAACATTGAACCGTTCAAGCAACCTTTCCCCCCTAATAACTTTTGAATGAACATTCCGATTTGAACAAACTTTTTTTTGTTGGATAGATCTCGGCGATTACAACTCATTCCCATATTTGATTTTTCGATTTGAACAATTTTGGTTCAACATTAAACCGTTCAAGCAACCTTTCCCCCAATAATAACTTTTGAATGAACATTCCGATTTGAACAAACTTTTTTTTGTTGGAAAGATTTCGGCGAGTACAATTCATTCCCATATTTGATTTTTCTATTTGAACAATTTTTGGTTCAACTTTGAACCGTTCAAACAACCTGTCCCGCGATGCTAACTTTTGAGTGAACAGTCCGATTTCAACGAACTTTTTTTTGTTCAAAAGATCTTATCAAGGATACTTCATTCCCGTATTTACATTTCCGATTTGAACAATTTTTCGTTCAACATTGAACCGCTCAAGCAAGCTGTCACCCCTAATAATTTTTGAGTGAACAGTCCGATTTAAATAAACTTTTTTTTTGTTCGAAGGATCTCAGCAAGGATACTTCATTGCCGTATTTAAATTTTCAATTTGAACATTTTTTCTTTCAACATTGAACCTTTCAAGCAACCTTTCCCCACCTAATAACTTTTGAGTGAACCGTCCGAATGAAATAAACTTTTTTTTGTTTGAAAGATCTCGGAGAGGCTCATTCCCATATTTCGCTTTTTGATTTGAACCATTTTTCGTTCAATTTGAACCGTTCAGAAAAAAATTTAACATTAGCGCCTACGGGGAATTTAAGTTGAATGTTGATCCTGGAACTTAAAGTCGGATTTCCTTCAAACTAACTTTGTAAAATAATGGTTTTGATAAATAATGTTTGTAAAGTACTTTTCTGAATAATCTTCTGTGAGGACTCTGATTCCGACTCCGACTCCACAAACATGGCGGAAATGCAGACTCAGAAAAAAATGACTTACTGTGCAGACGATTTTTTGTTTATTTATTCATTTGTGTTATTTATTACTATTCATTTATTACTATTATTTTTTTTTGGCAGACGATTTTTTTTTTGTAACAAAAGTGTTTCATTCACGAGAGCATTTTATTCTTTATTTATATTTAACAATTGGCAACGGTTTAAAAGTGAAAATCGAGACATTTTATCGACGGACGAGTTTTTTTTCCTTTCTTTGATAAAATGTGTTTTGATGTACTTTGTACTTTTAATTTTTTTTTTTTTTTTGAAAACGATTGAGGAATTTTTCTACGGAAGAACTGTAACAGTTACATTCTTTAAAAGGTGCGACAAAACTTCATTTCTTCATTTATTTACTTTTTATGTCTCTATTTCATCTGATGAGAGGGGTATATTTTACTTTTAGAAATCAGCTTTAAGTGCTAAAAAGGTATGTTTGACATAATTTTCAGTCTCAGATGATCAAGACAATAATGATCAGATGCTAGAATGCCGATGTCGATGTACGGGAAAGTAGGCTCGTTTAGTTCTTGACAGAACTTCTTGTTAAAGTTGTAAAATGGTTATTAACGTTGTGACAACCGCTTAAAAACGTTTATAAAACGTTTAAAGGTTATTTGTGCTACCTGGGAAAATATCCAATTATTTTTTCACCAGTCAATTTAATTAACAATGCAGAATCTTAAAAAAGTTTCTTCTGTCTGACATTTTATCGCGAAACCTCCCTTGAAAATGCGCACGCGCCAATTCTTTTCTGATTTTTGCGAAATAGGGGAGAAAATGCAAAGTATCATTCAACGAGGAAGTAGCAAGCGAACAAAAACTGAAGACATCAGGAAGTGCGCCTCCTTACCTATCAACCTTTTTTCGAATGGAAGCGTTCGTGGCTGCCAGGCGTAGAGTTCGAAAACAGACAGTAATCGAATGCTTGAAATTAGTCAATGCTGTTCTTCGAAGCATTGCTCAAATTGAGACAAAATGGAGCATCGCACAAAACGCATCACTTCTCAGCACACATAAGATTACACGATGGTTTTTGGAAAGTAACTATCCAAAAGTTGCAGATGTCTTTCAAATTCAGACTAATGCGAAGAGTACAAGTGATCTCTTGCAGGAACTTGTAACATGCTGCATACATGAATTCTAGAAACCCCACTAAAACAGGAAAATTTCGTTTTCGTCCTTCCAACTCGCTGGTTCACGTAATATTTCCGTTTTTTTTAAAGGAAAATAAATGTTTTGAAGCGTTAACGGTAATATTCTTTTAAAATCAGTAGAAAACTTCCTGAAAATTCAGGGTTTTTAACAGTGTAGGTTTGCTTCAAATAGTCCTTTTTCTTCAACAAATATGCTAAACAATGATGGTTTTTCTCTAAAACATCAACGCAAGAATACTTAAATACGCGGGAGTTCAAAATTAGTAATTTTTTTTACCAGGTAGACGTTGGTGAAGATTACAAAATAATCTACTTCACCCCAGATGGTGTATTCAAATTCTTGAATGAAAAAGAGGTAGAAGACTTTCTGCAACAGGATCAAGAGGAGCAAAATAAATTGGTTTGTGTCCCAATTATTTTATTGATTCATTCATCTGAAATACATGATTTAGTAAGTTAGTGACTCTCAGCTTCAAAATCTTTTCAGCTATTTTATCGTTTCTGTTTTACCTGAGTTGATGAAACAAAAGATTGACGATGGACCCAAACAATCCAAATTAAATGTTTGATTGGTTAATTTCTGAATATAAATTTAGAATTCAACCAATCGTTACATTTTCTGCTTGATTTTTTTGTCTCGAAAAACTCCAATAGATCCATAAATTTTAATGAATTCTTCTTTAAAATGATAGTTGTGTAAATTTTGATACGTATTTATCGCTGCTAAAAATTCAGCATCTTTATTAGATTACCTTTAAAAAAGGAAAGTAGTCAGAGTCAAAACTGAAATTGTTTAACTATTCATGGAGGTTAGTTCAATTGGAAAAATATCGTTAAAAGGGTATTTAAAATTACATTGAAGAAAGTAATTACATTTTTGACGATACCTGAGATACTAGTCTATTATACCCATTATCAAAGATTGATTTTGAAGCTTTTATACTGTAGTTTGATGTAATGTTGAAGCTTTTATGTAAATTGTTTTTTTCTCCAGAACTACACGAGTGCTCTTGATGTATTAACTGAAGATGGTAACGCGGACCTGTTTAAGAATATTCAAGACAGTACTACTTTCGTAAATAACTGGATTTTTATTCTGAGATGTTGCAGACCTTTGAGCATTTGATGAAACTCATCGTTATGTTTTAATCTTTATTAATAACACGTGAAGTGTTTTTTGATCTTCTTTTAATAAAATTCGAGCCATGTTTTGTGAACTTTTTGCTTGTAGTTTCGTCAGTTTCTAGGGTACAACATATGATCAAATAAACAAATCATCATCACCGTCATCAAGAGTTAGGCTAAAAGCTTTTTCCTGCTTCTTGGTCCATTCACCGTTTTCCAAGACGCATACCGTCTCGTTTTTTTTTTTTTTTTTTTTGTAGTAGAAGGCAGCTCTAGGTAGTTTCCCTTGTATCACTCGCTGAACATGATTTTTCTAATAGGTGTAACATTCGTTAGTTTTTTTTTCATAGAGGCTAAAATTTTTTAATTACCGTAAAATGGGGTGTATAGGAACAGCGGGGTCAATCGGAACAAACCTTCCCAACCGTACAAAGAAATTCTTCATAAATATACTATTGGGTATTTTTCGCCATGAATTTTTTTTTTAGAAAGGTAAGATCATAGAAAGTAGGAAAAAAATACTTTTATCAATCTGGCAACGCTACTGGCTTCTAAAGAGGGCTGCACGTTGAATGCTAGAAAACATCACATTTTCATAGACTGCAAAACTTCATATGCAAGAACAAACCTTCTTATATTTAAAAACTATGAGTGGTATGTTTCAATTATACATGTATCTGAACAACAGAATATCACATTAGAATTTACATTTTTTATAAATTGTGTCATAAAAGTGAAGAATTCTGAAAAATGCCATGGGAAAAAAATTTGCGGGGTGAATCGGAACACTTAGTTCTGTTGTTCCAATTCAAACTTATTTGAAGGAAATTGTTTGAAAAATCAAGATTCTAACCCCAATTCTTCTAATCAAGACAGGGACAAGGATTTATTACTGTTTATCCCTTCTCGTGAGCAACTAGATCTTAGAATGACAAAAGTTACAGATTTCAAAAGATTTTTTCTCCAGGAGACTTTTTTTTACTTAAAATAAAAGGGAGAAAGTCACATAGACTTTATGTAGTAAACGTCCAGCACACAGACAGTGATGAATAAGCGAAAAAATCTTTCAGGACAATCCCCGAAACCCAGAAATTTCAAAAAACTAAAGAAAAGGCAGAGTTCATCCCAGGAGATGTTATGAAAAAACTTAAGCCAAGTCACAATTGCTAGTTTTAAGGACAAGTACATATTTGTGGACGACATGAGTGACTTCCATTCATGTTAAATCTTTGCATTTCAATTCAAAAGCTTTTCTTAAAATTACTTTTCATTTTTCATAAGTTCAAAATTATTTTGAATTTTTACAAATTATAAACGTTTACTGGTACTGAAATTATACATTTATTTGACAGTAATTATCTGTTCTTATTCTCCCCCATCAATATTACTCATGTTTGTGAGACCTATTTCAGATTAAATTGAAAAAAATAAAAATTTTAATAAGTGTTCCGATTGACCCCTATCAGCGGGGTGATTCGGAACACCCATAATTTGCTATATATTTTAATAATAATTGCTCAAAATCTTTTGTCTTTGCTTGGAATATCAAAAGTAAAGCAAGACCGAAGTTTTTACCCAAAAAATCAAATTAAAAAAAAATCTTTTAAATGCTTTTTTTACAATCAAAGCTGAAAAGTGTTCCGATTAACCCCATTTTACGGTATCTTTTAATATTTAAAATTTTTAATTTTCTCATAAGTGCACAGCCTTTTAGAGATCACAAGTACATCATCTCTGTGGCCTGGATCCTGCTACTATAATGAACCACACAGCAGAAGGGGAATTGCCATGACCTTTTTGAACTTTAGTTGCCTTTTTACCTCGGTTTAAATAAATAAATAAATAAAAGACTCTAAAAATAATCGACAGAATAAGTTACTCTTTGAGTCATATTAAAAGATTATTTCTATCTTTTTGAAGAATGAAGAAATGTGTGCTTCAAAAGTAGCGATTAAATTCTTGCAGAATTGTAAATATTTAAACACTCGTTACTTTAAGATTCATATTATAGTTTGTAACATCATTATTCAACTACGTCTTTTTTCCTGTTTGAGTACAGAATAGTGATACATTTTCGATATAATGGATTTAGCGTCATTAGAAGAACTTCAAATTTAGTCAAGAGTGCAGCATAGCTAGAAAGAAAGGCAATAGGATGCTTGGGTTTATCAATAGATGAATTTCAAATAAACCTAAAAAGGTTCTTCTGTTTTTATATAGAAGTTTGGTAAGACCTCATTTGGAGTATGCTGCTCTGGATTTGGCCTCCTTGTCTTAAGCAAGATATTAATTTATTGAAAAGGGTATAAAGGAGGGCTACAAGGTTAGTTAATAGGCTTTCTAATTTAGAGTATGATTCTTGGCTTAGGTTGCTTAATATGTATAGTCTTGAGCAAAGGAGAATCAGAGGGAACATGATTCAGTTATTTAAGTTTATCAAAATGAAAAAAGTTACTGAGTATAAGTTTTGCATGGAAAGCAGGACAGGAGGACATTTCTTTAAGCTATTTAAGCTAACCAGGAAATTAGGAAGAGTTACCATTTTAATAGAGTAGTGAGCCTTTGGAATGGCCTACCGGAAGAAGTTGTAATGAGCAAGGAGGTGGATAGCTTTAAAAGGGCCATTGATCATTTTTTGTGGACCATAATTTGACCAGGACCAACCTAGCTGGGCCCAGAGCCTGTTTTTGGTCGTCACTTTAACATTTGTGTTAGAAGCTATCGATTTCCCAGCTGGCGATATACTTCAACTGTATGCCAATCCTAGTTTTTGTCACCATTTACGTCAAAATTACAAAGAAAAAACTTATTTGACGATGACATTAATTATTTTAGCAGTTTGGTGGACTTTTAAATAAACAAGTCAGTATGAGCGAGTTCCATCAAACTGTAGGGGAAATATCATAACCATAAAATAAGTAAATAAAAAGTAAGCGATTAAAAAGTGAAAAACAACTGTAAACAAATTTTGGACAACATTAACACTTTGACTGCCATGCTTCGAGATTACTCGTGGTATGTGAGCTTAGCTTATACACAGTCCAGTCACATTAATGTGACCACATGTCAAAAGCCTGAAAAACCACCTTTCGCAGAGCGGACTGCTGCGAGACGTGCAGGAAGAGATTTATTTAGGACCCTGAAGGTGTTCACTTGTAGTCTGAGCCATGCCGACTCCAATTCTGGGGCCAGCTGGGCTAGATTACGCGGATGAGGATCCATGGAGCAAATAACCCGATCGGGATGGTCCTACATATTCTCGATTCTGTTTGAATCAGGAGAATTTGCTGGCTAGGGAAGAAGGGTAAACTATTCTGATGCTCTTCGAATCACTCACGTACACTGGCAGCTGTATGACACTTCGCATTGTCCTGCTGGTAGATGCCATTATCCTGAGGAAAAAAATGCACATATACTGGTGGACATGTTCCTCAAATACAGATGCGCACTTGTATTAATTCATCATGCCTTCCACAATGATGAGTGAGCCCAGAGAATGCCAGGAAAACATTCCCCAGCCCATAATACTCCAGTCTCCAGCTTGGACCGTTCCGGCAATGGTTGAGGGTGTTTGGTTTCAGAGGTTTCACGCCTTATACACCAGCGTCCATCTGACCGATGGAGTATAAAACGTGATTCATCAGTAAATGCTACCTGTTGCCACTCAATAAACGTCCAGCTGTGGCACTGGCGTGCAAATTCCAGGGTTCGTCGTCGATGGACAGTAGTCAGCATAGCTGCATGAACTAGTTTTGTGCTTCGGGAGCCCAAACGCAGCAACGTCCACTAAATAGTAGTTTGAGAAATGACGTTGGTAGACCCTTGTTTCATCTGGGAGGTCAGTTGCTCAACGGTAGCCCGTCTATCAACGCGAACGCATATCCGCAGTCGTCGTTCGCCTCTGTCATCTATGGCTCCTGGTGCACCACATTTTCCACGTCGCTGATTTTTGACAGTCCCATGTTGCCATGCACGATACACTTTCACCACGATGGCAAGCGAACAGCTCAAAAACTCAGCCATTTTGGAAATGCTTCCACCCTTGGCCCGAAAGCTCATGATCATGCCCTTTTGGACGTCGGATAAATCGCCTCGTCTTTGCATTACGCCAGTGATAGAAATGGTTTCCAAAGCCCTCACACACCCCTTTATACATCCTCAACTGCATTGTTCTTCCAAGTCCCTTTTGTAATTGGTAAATTGACGTCGACGTTGAAAGTACGTGGTGGTCACATTAATGTGACTGGACCGTGTAGAATCCACTTCGAGTTAGCCTTTAGTTCCTGGATTTGCTGTTTTCATACATATTTGATTATATATGTCTTACTCAGGCATAAGTAGAGATATATGTCTTCGGAGAAGGTAGCAGAAAATTCAAACTAGCTCACAAGTACAGTGGTTTTAGTTCAGCTCATATTCTACTGTTTACGTAGTTTGGCAGTCTATGTGTTATAAGTTCCTTTGTAATGTAAAGTGATACGCCAAGTAAGTGAATCAATTCATTACAAGCTTAGTCACAATGTTAAAATAATAAATTAAATAAATGTATCAACTCATTAAAAACAATAAAAGTCCTATTGCAGTGTAAAATACCCAGTCAATTAAGCAAACCAAATCCTTTAAAACATTGAAGGTTATATTGAAATTCAAAATTAAAGCATGAGAAGCAAACATGGCGATGATGTAAGCGATATTTTTGTTTTCGTTAGGTTAGGAAGTAAACCAGTCGAAAGTAATTATTGTAAGCAAATTCTTCATTCTTACTCTAAACATATTTCGACTTATTTGTATATATATATTAGCAAATACATTTAAAAGTGTTCCAAATGAGTAATCCTAGAATAAGCTACAACAAGAAAATAATTTTAATGTGTCCAGAATTACATGTCAAGAAAGTTTTTAAAAGCAAAAGGAGAGCGACAATGAATTACATGAGAACAAAATCAAACATGACTAAAGTTGTGTGAGTTTGAATCTTTAAATACATGTCCACTCCCTCGTTGCATCAAATTAACGAAAATAATGAGCGGAAAGAAAGTTCAACGGTAGGATTCCATTTTGTGTGACCTGAAAAAGTAAATAAGACTTGTTAATGCACATACTTCCAAAATTAGTTCTGGAAAAAAAAATGTTCTGGGTTAAATATGAAATGGCTCGTCACAAGTATCCTACAGCAGAAGCTCTCCAAGTTCAGACCTCCACGGACCCCTCCTGAAAAATTGCTAACTTTGCGGAATCCCCCCCCCCCCCCGCCATTCACCGTGTAAAAAAAGGTTAGATTCCTTTAAAACTTTTTTTTTCTAACATCTCTTTTTGCTTTTTTTTTCTTTCTTCAGATTTATTTATTCACTAGCTTTATGCCCGGCGTTGCCCGGGTGCGTATTAATATAAAACTTTAGCTTCTCAAAAAATTCTAATAAAAATTTAACGCAAAACTTGTTCATAAACAACGTTCTTAGTTTCACCTTCAGGCGCAAGAATAAATAAATTTAGTCTTGATGTAGTAGTTCTCTCTTGTTGTTCTTTTAAACGAAACTGACGCTGACTCACTGTCTCCGATTGTCTTGATCTAGTTGCTCTATCTCTCAGATCTCTTAGACGATACTCACGCTGCTCATTGCTTTCTAATGCTCCAGCCGTCATATCTCTAATGTGCACTGTCGCTAGTCTTCGATTTCTCTCCTCAGGACTCTCATTTTCACGTTTTTCAGCCGTTTTTTTGCCTTAGGATGAACTTGTCCTATTGCTTTCCGTTTCTTCGGAGGCATTTTTGCAGAGTGGTAGCTAAATATACTTACAATTCAAAAATTTATGTTTTTCTTAATCGTTGTTTCCGAGCCTCGAGGTAGAAAGGTTGATAAATCAGAAATAAATTACTTTCTCGCTTTAAAGGTTTATCTCTATCAGTCGAAAAGAAAAAAAAAGCAGTTTAATTGTTTTTGACTTATTTCATGCTAAAATGAAATAGGTGAGCCTTGAAATGAAAATTCATTGTTTTAATTTCAATCTTTGTTGGAAAAATGCTAATATTTAAATACCATAAATTTTATCAATTTATAACCTAAAGGCTCTTGTCGATTAAAAAAAATAGGCCTAATAATAGGCTAGATTCCTATATAAAAGGGTCATTTTTTGACAAAAAACTTGAATTTGAGCTTTTTAGATTTTTTAAAATTTCAAGACCCCGCCTATGAGAATTCTAGGGCATCAAGGAAGCTCTGTGTCAAGTTTGATGAAAATCTGACGCAAACTGTGGGTTTGTATAGAGAACAAGTATACATACACTCATTTTTATATACATAGATTGTGTCGTGTATTTTTAGAGCTCTTGTCTAGTTTTCATAACTTAACATGAACATTTTGAGCTATGGAAAAAAAAAAATCAATTCAAATCTCAATGAGGTGTCAAATATGTGTTCAAATCGAGAGTTCTGTGAGGCTTGCTACGCCCTGCATATACGTAAAAAACTTCTTTATTTTCCATAAATATACTTTAGTTTTGGATAAAACTATTGTTACTCGTCTTCCAATTTCAACTATTTTTACTTCCTTTTACGTAGTAAAGGAAGTATTGTGATCGCGAAAAAAAAATCACTCAAATTTGAGTCTAAATTTTGATTTTGCTCAACCCCGAATGAATGTTCAGTAGTTTTTTCGACCTGTCAGCACGTGCATATGTACCTACCAACATATAAGCCGCCGAAAAATCCTTTTCAAGCACCCCCGAGTTAATTACGACGAGTTTTCTCGTGATGTCTGTGTGTACATTTGTGCGTATGTGTGTCGCATAACTAAAAAACTGTATGCCGCAGAAGCTTCTAGCTTGGTATGTAGGCTCTGAGGATGGTCTAGTTGTGCACCTCCCCTTGTGGTTGCATTTGAATGTTCCCAAGGGGGTGTTTTATCCCTTTTTTGGGGTAAATCAGTGTTAATTTCAAATGCACCCTCAAGTGATATGAATTGGCGCGACCACTTGGCGATATGTCCCAAGTAGCATCAACTCATCGGATTTTGCTCGGCCGATCAACAAACTCCTCGTAAACTGATCCTGTAACGCACGATGACATCGTTCCGATCAGTATCCGAGCACGGTTTTCGATGAGCTACTTTTCATCCGAAATCGATATCCTTCCGATCAACTTTCCCGATAAAAATAAGATGAGCTATATTCCATCGAAAAACGATATCCTTCCGATGAAATTTCCCGATGAAATTCCTCGCCACGGGACTGTTCTGTTCGTAAATTGCTCCAAATCTCATCGTATTCTCATCGGATTTTGCTGCTTGGATTCTGATCGGCCGATGAGACATATTGGATCATCGGCCGATGAGATGATGCTGCTAGGGGTCGCCAAGCTTTTCGTCGCCAAGCGTTTGACGCCAACTTGGGCGACCTATCTCCAAGTTGGCGACAAATTTGGCGGAAAAATTATTTTTTGAATTTGGGTTCAACTTGGCGCTATTGGCGATATTTTGCGAAAAATCCACTGAATGATATTAAAATCAGCAATATTTAGAAACTTAACCATTGTAAAACATTTTTTGTATTGTTTCGTGGCAGATTAGGGGAGTAAATATTTGAATTGTTACCTTGCTCACTCCAAGCACTTTTTTTAACACTTAAGGCAACTACTAAGAAATTTACACGTAAAAGGAAGTAGTGTGGGTCCATACCAGATTTTTTTTTTACGTTTTAGCAAGATACTACCGCGACCTCCGGAGGTTCGCACAGCAGACACTTTAGGAAATGCTGTTCAACAGGGTGGTCTAAAAGAAAACACTTTTAGACCACCCCTAGATTTATTTATGATGCCCTAGTCAATGGATTATCCGTTAAACTAGCGTTTCTTAATTTTTTTTATATAAGTCGACCCTTTTATAAAGTCCACTTTTCTTCACGGAACTAATTAGTTTTCTTCTATTGTGGATAAAAGCCAATCGCAGAGTTATATGCAAGTAAGAGGTGGTGGGGGCGATCGCCCTTCCCTTGAGGTACTCAACACTAGTAACTTTTTAGTATTGAGGCTCAAAAAAGGCATATTTAGACTACCTTTGATGCTATCAGAAAGGAGGTTTATGGCTCTACTCAGAATACGTTTCGCAATTGAAGTCCAAAACACATATAGTATCGAAATTTGGAAACCAAGATGTGTAATAAGGAATACGCGAAATAAAACCAATCGCCCCTCCCTGAAATATTTTTTTGATTTCTTCCAATTGTGCTGTGAATTCAGAGTTTCAATTTCATTTAACCTCTTCCCGGCATTTCCCGAGCTGGACTCGGGCAAGCGAAATGTTCCATTCTGGCTCATCCCGAGTGTAGCTCGGGCACTGTGAAAATTAACACTGCACAACCAGTCTTTCCCGAATTATTTCACATGTCCCTTTTATGGTTTCGGATGCTTTTTACTATTGTTGCTACTAGATACAGTGTTTTGAGCTGTAGATTTAAGATAAGAGTAGATATTAACTCCAAAGTATAATGATTTCTGCCATACAGAAAGCCAACTTTACAGGTAAATACTCGTTTATTACTCATTTATTTAAATAGATATTTTTACATTTATTTTTAGGAAATGTTGCATGCGAATGATGCTATTATGTTTAAAAAGATATGTATGTATGAAAATAAACATAAAAAATTGACATTTTTTGATCCGTAATCCCGAAATAAAATGAGCCTGGAAGGGGTTAAAGCAAATTTCACCTATTTAAGAAAAACTTTGTTTATTTCGAGAAAAATAAGCAGCACCTTTCGTTTCATCATGCAACAACAGCGTCTTGAAGCTTCTGATCGGCCGTCGCTCGCTTCGAGCGGAGAACGTCGTCGTACATGTAGTTCTGTCTGCCGCTGTGGGATTCAGATTCGTTAAGATCCATCAGCTGAAAGAAGCGAAAGAGAAAATGAATAGGAGAGATTCTTTGATTTTCTGGACTGTTTTTGCATCAGTAATTTTGAACAACCTTTTTTTTATTTATTATTTTTATTTTTAAGCAACTTCATGTATTGCAGTTTGCTCTGGAATGATCTTATTCCAAGAATATTTCTTACGTTACTTTGTCTGGCATAATGCCTGCGCTTTTTTTCCGCTTTTTAATTCTTGCCAAAAACAATAAAAAGTAAAAGTAATTAAAAAGTTAATGTAAGAATGAAGGCTTTCACGGCCGGAGTAAATACTAGTTACGGATTCAGTTACGGGTCAGACTGAAAAGTCGGCGATCGCGGAGCACACTTTCAGTAATGGAATACATGATATAAAATTCAAAGAGGCCAAAATAATTTCACGGACTTCAAATTTTTTCCCCAGATTGCATAGAGAGGCCATTGAAATTTTCAAACACCCAAATAATTTTAACAAGAAGGAGGAAGAAGTAAAAGTTAACAAGCTTTGGCATCCAGTCATCTGTCAATCCCGAGCCGGGAGGTAGAGGGCGCTGCGTTTTCAATTTAAAATCTTGCAGCAGTTCGAAATTTCGCATCAGTCGCCAAATAAATCAACGACACCCACTGAAGATGATCGCCGCAGTTGCGATCGAAACGTATGGATTAAAGCCATCCAGACCACGGCACAACAGCCCGGAATCCGTAACTAGTAATTAAAAAGTTAATTTAAAAAAAAATATGCAAACTATTTTCAAGGACGGCAATGATTAGCACCAAGGACTAATTTTCAACCCATAGGAGAACAAGGCAAATTCTTTACTATAATTCTACATGCACTCAGTTCAGGAAAACATGGACTGAAAGTAAACAAACAGTTTGCTGAAAGGTTTGCCGCTAACGCATTTTTGGGGATTTTCACAGGAATAAAAGGAACATTAACCAATATTATTTCTATTCGCTGTCTGATCGGCACCAAAATTGTTTTTGTCCAAACGAAACATATAACTAACATAGCCCAAAGGCGCAATTCTTCATTTACTTCATGAAACTTAACGAAAAAATACTTAAATATACCTAATGAAATACCTAAATACACTTAGTAAATTTTTCCAAAAAATAGCTATTAACGCGCTCACTTATCTGTAAATACATTTTATCCGGAAGAGAGGGCAATCGACCCCCCCCCTCTATTCCCTAAAGAATGGCCCGATGAAAATCTCATTTTATAGACTAAAATCATCAAGCAGCACAGCTAGAGCTTAGTCACCACTTGTGTCTAAGCTCTGGTATCACACCAGTTTTCCTCAGCTCGGCTTTCGTCCTCATATCTACGCGTGTTTACTCGTGCACTTTTTGAATCAAAATATCGGACGAGTTAGTCCCCATAGTGGCCTTAGGACTTAGACTCTCCAAATTGTACTTGTGGGGATATTGGGACACCTGAACATTATGTTTTCCATTGCCCTATAACAGCCAATTTTCACGTTCGATATAACCCAAATTTAAATTCTTGCCAAAATATTCTCAATGCCTTTTCCCACTCCTTTTCCAATAAACAACTGTATTCTCTTTTTATTTACCTTTCTAATAACATATTTGTAGTTCAAGGAATTTAACTTTTTTTATATATTTTTTTATTCCTACTTCTGAATTATTCTTTTACCAATGTTTAAAATGAATATGTATTTTTATATCTTAAACTTGTTGAAAAAAAAATCATTTTATGTTTTAAAAAAAATGTTTTGTTAAGATGTTTGTTATGTTAAGTTTGTAATCGTATGATGCTCTAAGATATGTCAAAATTGTGGGAAAAAAATGCTTTGTAAGATGTAACATGTTTAGTTTTTAATAAATGTCCCTGGGGTCCCAAAACCGATAAACCGTTCAAACGGTAGGTGCGGGGAACCTCAGGGTGTCAAATGTCAAATAGTGGCCTTAGGTATACTGTCGTGCTAAGCACAAAAGTCGTATCTGCACCTTTTAACAAAATTGAGTTATCGCCAACAGGTGGTTCTTTGTGACGTATTTTATTCACATACATATACAATAGGGTGGGGCGAAAAATAAAAAGTTTTTCAGATCAACTTCTAATAGTTGCCAAAAGTTGTCTTTGGTGATAGTTAGTTTTTGTGCAAAATTTGAGAAAAATCGGTTAATATCTTCAGGGGGCGCTGCGATCGCAAAGTTTTACCATAGATTTTATCGGGATTTTATGGTTAAAATATGAAAAACAATGCCGTTAGCTAATCTCATTGCATTTTTTTTACTCATAAGATATATTCATGCATTCAAAGCATATGAAATAACTCACAAAAAATTATTTTATATGATATATTTATATTTCAAGCATTTAAAGAGAAACAAAAACGTGAAAAAAAGTGATTTTTTTAAAAATATAAATATATTATATAAAATAATGTTTGTGAGTTATTTAATGTTTGTGAGTCATGCTTTAAATGCATGAAAACATCTTTTGGGTAAAAAACGCAAAGAGACGAGCTAAAGGCATTCTTTTTGATATTTTAACCATAAAATTAATAGCAAAGCTATGGTAAAACTTTGCGATCGCAGCGCCCCCTGAAGATATTAACCGATTTTTCTCAAATTTTGCACAAAAGCTAACTATCACCAAAGACAACTTTTGGCAACTATTAGAAGTTGATCTGAAAAACTTTTTATTTTTCGCCCCACCCTAATATACAATGCTTTATGATAATTTGAGAACAAAAAAACATTTTTTAAAACTTTCTGAAAAAGTATCAGCCAAATCAAATCGGAGAAGCAAAACTTTAAAGAGTTTTTTTCTCAGTTGAGCTCAACTGCAGATACCACTTTTTGCGCTTAGCACGGCAGTATAGTGGAAATGTTGCAATTGCGAGATAGTGGATATCTTACCGCTCTAAGGATCTCTTTGATGTGCTCGTAGCGACTGCTGTCGGACCGGGTGGGCAGGTATCTTCCTTCTGCCCTCCAGACGGCACACACCAGGAGAATCACAAAGAAACACACGAACTTTTGCTGCAAGGCTGAAAAGGAAAAGAGAAAATCACTAGAAGGTTCCGGTGTTCTTTAATGTGTTGTCAGTTACATTATGCAAAAATGTATGAACATTAAGGTAGTAGTCTTTTAACCCTTCACTGCACGGTGTGCCAGATCTGGCACAAACCAAATAAACCCCCATATATTCCTATGATTTTTGAATGCAGTTAAACTGAGCTTTGTGCCCCTTCTGGAACATTGCTATAACAGTTTAGTGTGATTTTTATGCACTAGTTAGTTGCACTAGTCTAGGTATTACAGTTCTTGCTTTTGAAAGAAAGAGGGTCTGCATTTCCGTTAGAAGTGTGATTAGTCATTATTTCCTTTAATCTAAAAATGCTTAAATACACTTAGTGGAAAGTTTGTTTATACCACTTATGGCACAAAACACATTGTAGGTTATTACACTTATCGGTATACAAAGCATATGCTATGTGCTTTGTGCCATATATAGAACAAACAATTAAAACATCATTTTTGGTGCATATTTTTAAGATTAATTTTTTTCTTCATTTTTCCTGAACTCAGGGCTATTAAAAAGGTAACAAATGATTGTTTTCATGAAAATATAAAAAATCGTGCAGTGAAGGGTTAACTTGGGTTCAGAAAATCGAAAATTTTTTTTTGCTTAACTTGAAAGTACAATGTCTTGAGAATATACTGTGAAAATTTCGGACAGAAATTCGAAATATTTCGGGAGTTAGAACGAGTGTCCTAGAGCGCCTCAGAGTCTAACCTTTAAAATAGTAGTCTGGTAACTTGGATTCAAAAAATCGAATTTTTTTTTTTTGCTTAATTTGAAAGTACAGTGTCTTAAGAATATACTGTAAAAAATTTCAGACAGAAATTCGAAATATTTCGGGAGTTATAATGAGTTTCCTAGAGAGCCTCGGAGTTTGTTGTTGAACTTTAAACGCGTTTTCTCAAAACACTGTTTTTCTGGTCGGCCAGGGTCCTAACTTTTTTTCTACTGAACCGATTGCTTTCAAATTTTAACAGGCTGTTCTACACACTTATAGTTCTCGTCGGAACTAACGATAATTTTTTTCACCCCTAACTTTTTATTTTACAACAATTTCTTTGCTAAAATAAAACTACTTTTTTTTCAAAGTCCGCCATTTTGTTATTTACCCTTAAAATTTAACTTCAGTAGTTCCGACCAGAAGGACATGTCTACAGATTAAGAATAATCAAGAATATTTGATTTCAGATAACATCAAGAGCCAAAATCACCCGGGCCACCCACGTGCATTTTTTTTGAAGTTCCAACTTCGAGTGACAATAATAATAGTAATAAACTATTACATTTTTTCAAATAAATTTTTTTCTATATTTTCAATATGTAAATAAAAACACTCTTAATATTCAAGATAATTCATTTTTATTTTCCTATAAAAAACCGCCCTCCAAAAAATTCATGAAAATAGGCATGAGTTGCCAGACTACTACCTTAAGCCGAAACTTTGATAAGAATGTTGTTACACGCCGTCGTTTGTCGAAACAACATGATCAAAGAGTTGAGAAGAAATATTTGTTTTCTTTACACTTGTTTTTCTTTTTTTTTAAAATTATTATTTGGTCAATTTAGGGCTACTTTGCCTCTCAAAAGCATTTCAACAAGCTTCGATGGTGGAAAGTGAACCTCTCCCCTCTGAAAAATCGATAATATGTCAGACATTACAATTTGACTTTAAAAAACGCTTTTAAAATACAAAATACAGTCGACGCTCGATATAACGACTGTCTCTGTCCTACAGAAAGCGGTCTTTATAACGAGTGGTCGCTATAAGAGGTAGAACATAGAGTATATTGGGATACAGTTGTGGGTTTTCTCACCGGTCGTTATATTAGGATGGTCTTTATAACGTGTGGTCGTTATAACGAGCGTCGACTGTATAAACCTTAGGCAAAAAGAAAACCGTTTTTAATGGAAATCAAATTTAGTTTCTCAAATTTTTGGGATTTATTTTTCAGAAATTTCAACAACTGTTGAATTTTTAATTGTGAACGCTGGAAACAACTAACATTTGAATTTCGGCTAACATTTGAATTTTACGAGAAAAAAATTGAAGGCTTACAAAATTACAAACAAAATAATTCTTCCAACAAATAATTTCAAATCAGAATATGAAAACAGAAGGAAGTAAATAAAATAAATGTACGAGTCAAGTTAGTGTAGTAGTACAAAGGCAGCGAATACATTAGCTTCTCTATTAAAAAAACTTTTTAGTCGTTTTTAAAAAAAGCGCTGCAGATTGAACCAAAATAAAGTTTTTTTATCAAGTGCAAAATCGATAAGTTGGTCCAGCAATATTTACACTTGATGGCCCATTTTACGTCACCATAGTAAAATGGGCCAAAACATTTGTGGATTTTTTTTTAATTAAAAATATTTCCTACAACATGTTCAGATCTAATATAACATCAAAATGCAATTAAAATTAAGCATAAAATAATAGAATAATTTTTCACAGATTCATTATTTTTCTTCTTAAGCGATGCATAAAATTTATAAAAGCATAAATAAGCATGATTGAGAGGACTTAGCGATTCATCAACCTAGACGTTCAAATAATCATTTCTCTGTACATATGTTTTCTCCTTCATGATTTCGGAAGTGCAAGGAAAACAAATGTGCTAGTTGTTATACAGGGTGTCCACTCCAATCGTGGACCAATAGCTAATTTCTAAACCGTTAGAGATAAGCATATAGTTTATTTGGGAAAAAATCCCCAAATTATGAAAGGAATTTTGGGTCTATTCAATGTTTTTCAAAAAATCAAATTTTGAAAGAGTTACGAAATTTAAATTTTTATACAGCCCCCCAGTCCTAGCAATCATATTTAGTAAAATATTCTTGACACTGTAACGTTTAAAACTAAAAAAAAAATCACTCTTCTACCACAAAAATTGACCGAGTTATGACGTTTTGAAAAATCAAGATTTTGCATTATTTCATGACGTCATAGAGAGATCGCTTGAGGGACCATATGCGAAATCCTTCAAAATCTTGATTTTTCAAAACGCCATAACTCGGTCAATTTTTGTCGTAGAACAGTGATTTTTTTTTAGTTTTAAACGTTACAGTGTCAAGAATGTTTTACTAAATATGATTGATAGGACTGGGGGGCTGTATAAAAATTTAAATTTCGTAACTTTTTCAAAATTTGATTTTTTGAAAAACATTGAATAGACCCAAAATTCCTTTGATAATTTGGAGATTTTTTCCTAAATAAACTATATGCTTATCTCTAACGGTTTAGAAATTAGCTATTGGTCCACGATTAGAGTGGACACCCTGTATTTGTTTTCCTTATTTGTCGTTGCAATATTCTCGTTCTAAAAGGCTACACCGTAAAAATAGATCTTTTTACAGTATAACGCAGCTAATTTTTGCAGTAAGTTTACAGTAGTAAACTGTAAAATTGCTAATTTTACAGTAGTTAAATTGTTAAATTGCTTGTTTACTGTAATAAACTGTCAAATCGCTAGTTTCACAGTTAATTACAGTGCATTTTACAGTTTTAAACTGGTAACCTCTGCTGCCGGTATTATACTGTTGTTTTTACTGTATAATACAGCTAATTTTATGGTAAAGTTGTTAATTCTAAATTAGGATGGCATGGCCTCTCGTCGCCTATGAATCCATTCTTTTTTCCTTCCCCTCAATGCTTGTATAGTTTGACTCGTGTAATGTGATTAAATTGAACTCAAATACGTAGAGGAGAGAGATAACAGAATGTATTTCTTACAGTTTTGAATTTGGTGACATCATTTTCACGACTTTTGGGTCCCAGTAAGTATTAAAATGCTATATTTCAAGGATTTGGAGCACATTAAACTCTTCTAAATAGAAAATGCTTAGTAAATATTTATTTACGTATTTATTAAATTACTAGGCGAAGTCATTTGAAGATATCATAAAAAATTATTGAAGTTTGATAAAATGCATCCATGGTTTTTACTGAACTGATAGGCTAACTGGGCACTGTTTAAGATAAATATAAAATCTAAGGAAAAGAATGAAGAGATGAAAATGCTAATGGAAATTTTTGCATAATTTTGAGGAAACAAATTTGCATTTTTCTGGAAGTATAAAGAAAGAATTTGGAGAGCATGAACCGCAGATGCAACAAATAAAGGTTTATTTGCTTTTGAACAACGTTTCTTATCTCTCCTATGGCATGGTATTCCGAAAAAAGAAAAAAAAAAGATGTATTTTGTTAGAAATATTTATTATTTTCTAACATCTTAAGTGTATACATAATATTTATCACTCACTCTACTATTTTATGATATATTTTCAGAATAAAAGACATGGTTTCTTGAAATTATAAAGGAAAATTATGGTAACATGGTAGTGCCAAGTTTTCAAAAAACTTGGATACAAAGCCATTTTGAAAATACCAGTAAAGGGTAAAGATTCTAGCAAATAAACGGCCATCAGAAACCCTATGAATAAAAGACTATCAAAAACGCTATATTCTATTGAAACATAAAATAATTTAGCAACTACATTAAATAACATTGAAAGTTGAATAACTCGCCATCAATTTTGGTATGGGGTAGCGTTAGGGTAACCCAGTCAATTATAGACTAAGTCTTTGCATTAAAAGTAAAGATATTGCAAACGATTTCAGTTTTACTTATACATAAATGTACTAATATGACAGTGTCAAATGAAGCAAAAATCTTTCATCAGATTTTAAAGTAGATAAATGAGAGTAGCCGTAAAACTTCATTTTCGAAACTCATACCTCTGCGCAAAAAATGTAAAAGAATCGGTTCGCATCGTGAGGTTAAATTTTCGATATTGATAATCGAAGGTTAGATTACTCTACTGATGTATCGTTTTCATATTTGCCTCCTTGATGATCACATACTCAAAGAAAATTATCTCTTTCCTTGTCATCTTCGATATAAAACTTGTCGCGAGCCTACATAAGATATTTCGATAAAAAATAGGTTACCCACTAGGGTGAGTCGAAAAAATCGATTTTTTTATTTCGAAATCGCATTACCTCTCAAAAGTTGTGGTTTAGTATCCACAACTTGGGAAAAATAACAAAAAAATTCTAAGTTGACGTCTTCGGTTCGCGCATGAGGCTCAAAGTTGGAAAAAATATGTTAAAAATGGAAATTTTCAAAAGGAAAAAAGAAAAAAAAATTGTAACTTTTTATAATGCAACTGCCATAAGCTGTAAATATTTTGTGCATTTTTAATCTAAAAAAATATTTTATAGCTTTTACATACGATCATTAGTTTGCACATCAGCCTTAAATTGGGCTAAAATCGCCTACAATGTCAAATTTCGAAAATATCGATTTTTTTTATTTCGAAATCGCATTACCTCTCAAAAATTGTGGTTTGGTATCCAAAATTTGGGAAAAATAATAAAAAAAATCTAAGTTGACTCCCTCGGTTCGCGCATGAGTCTCAAAGTTGGAAAATATATGCTAAAAATGGAAATTTTCAAAAAAATAATTTGAAAAAAAAAAAAAGTAATTGTTTTCTATCGAATCTGATTTAAATTGTTAGTAGATAACATAATTTGAACCGAAAAATATACATATAACTTTTAGAAGATACATTCTGTTTGTGCATAAGGCTCAAAATATGAAAAAAAAAAAAAAAAAAGTCAAAAACTGAACCAGAACGCACTACGTCGGCACTACAGTCAACTTGTCTAGACATTACACATATTCTAGGAGACAGTTCGAAGTCCCTGCAGTTTGCACTCCCTTTGGTTGTTACTTAGTCAGCTAGACCCGCCAAACAAACAGTATCTTTAATTAGCAACTGAAAGTGGATCAAAAAGTACAGCGTGTTCAGCTTTGGGTGAGTTTTTTCGTAACTTTATAGCATATTTTTATGCTCAAGTTTTGTTATACTGTTCTCCGTTCTCCGACTAATAAATAATGGAACCCCGGAAAACTTCTAAACGTTTAATTGTTTGTCCGTTTTTTGGTGCACCGAAAGGGTTAAGTCAAAGTGTTTTACCCACATGTGCAGATGTATTGTTAACTTGTTTTGAAGAAAAATCGCAATCTGTAAAAGGCGAACCATTTTCAAGAATTTCAGATTGCATATCTGCTTAAATAGAAGAAATTTACTGCAAAGCTTCTATACCAATGTACAGTGGTAATACCAATGTGCGTTCTATACCAATGCACAAATGTATAGTGTACATCTACAAGAGATTGGCTTTTTAGTACAAGAACACGAAAAATTCATTGCACACTTGAAAGAAGCAACGTCAAAAAGTTTAGACTTCGCTTAATTAACAAAATGATTGAGTTTTGTCTTGAAGTTCAATTTATCTTTATCACGACTAAATGCCTTTCTCAAAGTGTAGTATTATGGTAATCCTTTATCAATTTTACAATACGTACATGACTGACCGTTGGTATAGAAGCTTTGCAGTAAATTTCTTCTATGAGCTATGCAATCTGAAATCCTTGAAAAAGGTTCGCCTTTTACAGATTGCGATTTTTCTTCAAAGCAAGCTAACAACACATCTGCACATGTGGTTAAAACACTTTGACTTAACCCTTTCGGTACACCAAAAAACGGACAAATAATTAAACGTTTAGAAGTTTTCCGGGGTTCCATTTTTTATTATTCGGAGAACGGAGAACAGTATAACAAAACTTGAGCATAAAAATATGCTATAAAGTTACAAAAAAAACTCACCCAAAGCTAAACACGCTGCACTTTTTGATTCACTTTCAGTTGCTAATTAAAGATGCTGTTTGTTTGGCGGGTCTAGCTGACTAAGTGACAACCAAAGGGAGTGCAGATTGCAGGGACTTTGAACTGTCTCCTAGAATATGTGTAATGTCTAGAAAAGTCGGCTGTAGAACAAAAATATACGGGCACAGCGCCGACATAGTGCGTTCTGGTTCAGTTTTTGACATTTTTTTTCATATCTTGAGCCTTAGACACAAACAGAATGTATCTTCTAAAAGTTATATATAATTTTTTGTGTTCAACTTATGTTATCTACTAACAATTTAAAGCAGTTTCGATAGAAAAGAAAATTACTTTTTTTTTCAAATTATTTTTTGAAAATTTCCATTTTTAGCATATATTTTCCAACTTTGAGCCTCATGCGCGAACCGAAGGAGTCAACTTAGATTTTTTTTTTATTTTTCCCAAATTTTGGATACCAAACCACAACTTTTGAGGGGTAATGCGATTTCGAAATAAAAAAAATCGATATTTTCGAAAATTGACATTGTAGGCGATTTTAGCCCAATTTAAGGCTGATGTGCAAACTAATGATCGTATGTAAAAGCTATAAAATATTTTTTTAGATTAAAAATGCACAAAATATTTACAGCTTATGGTATTTGCATTATAAAAAGTTACAGTTTTTTTTTTCTTTTTTTCTTTTTGAAAATTTCCATTTTTAACATATTTTTTCCAACTTTGAGCCTCATGCGCGAACCGAAGACGTCAACTTAGAATTTTTTTCTTATTTTTCCCAAGTTGTGGATACTAAACCACAACTTTTGACAGGTAATGCGATTTCGAAATAAAAAAATCGATTTTTTCGACTCACCCTATTACCCACATGCAAAAGAAACTGCCTTAAAGTCATGCTCCCTCACAGACTACTTTTTGAAATATTGTAGAAATGTAAGATTATCGGAAAATTGGAAGCTCAGTTTTTACTCTGTATTTTATTTTCATAATGTCTAACCAATTCTTATTTTTACAAAATTCTGGTATATGTTTTTGAAAATATTCGAAGCTTAGTTCAACTGTATTCTGCGTAGTGCTTCGCTGAATAAACTATAAAACCTACTGACACCAACGATAGCAAAAACGTTTCTCCGGCTTTTGTTATAGCATTCACATTTGTAACTTAGAGAATTAAACTTGCTTGAATAAATGAATAAGCTATATGTGACTGTGTAAAATACAAAAGATCTCCAACAAGAGTGAGACTTAAATTAAAAACAGTTAACTTTGTGCGCAAATGAGTAAAAAACCAAAAAGCAACGTCTAAACGAGCAAAAAGCTTTGCTCCTTTTCTATTTAAAAACCCCCTTCCCCGCTTTTTTCCCCACTGG